>VZRZ01004465.1:326056-347886 GCA_013398175.1 Climacteris rufus
GCCAGGCGGGCGAGCGGCCCCCGCTCGGGCCAGGCGGGCGAGCGGCCCCTGCGGAGCCCCTGAGCTCCCCGCTGCCCGGGGTGCCGGCTTTCCTGGGCCTCCCAGCCACGGCAGTGCCGGGGAGCGAAACGCTCGAGTGATGGAAAGCTTTCCTCTCCTGCTCCCAGAAAAGCCCACTTGCCATTCGGAGTTCTTGCAGTCAGAAAGCGTTATTTTCCACTTTAGTGCATTAACAAGGAGGTGGCTTCCAAAATTCCCGCCCCTCTGCCATGCGCCTGCTGCTCTCACAGCCTGTCCCCGTGCCTGGTGATTCGGCCTGTGCATTCCCCGCGCTCAGATCTTATCCCCGAAAGGAAATAGTTCATTATTTCGTTCTGCACTGCTTTGGATTGGAAGGACAGTGAATACTTAATTACAGCACTGTTACAGACTTGTGAATTACTAGAAGCAAACGACATCTTCTGCCCATGGCCCCCTCCCCTGACAGCAGGCTGCTCCTCCAAGGACAGGCCAGGTTCTGGGGAACTCCCAGGCAGGTGCTTCTCTGCTATTTTGACAGGTGAAAGAAGCAGGAATGGGTTCATCAGGAAAGTGATCTTAAACCATAGACAAATGTTAAGCAGTTCTCAGTGCACCTTGACCCTTGGGGTGGGAATGGCAATTTCCATTTCAGAAGCCTTTCCACAATTTAAAGTAGGTACTTTGAATCAGGAACAAAACATTACATTTTCCCTTGAATTTAAATTAGGCAATTTCAGGACATTCTTAACAGCTGAGTCTTACTGAGCAGTGGAAACCACACATCCATCTTCCATTAAAGGATCCATATACATCTGTGAAAAAAAGTAATAAAATCTCTTTGGTCACCTCTCTCGGTTCCAGCACTTCATGGATTCCTGCTGTCTGTTGGTTTTTCTTTCATGAGAACTTTGGCTAAACTTGAGGTCACAACTAGGCAGAGTTGGATAAAATGCAAGAATGGATAGAATACAAAGAAATACCAATGAGGATGATGTGCAGGTATTCCCAGAAACAACAACAGAAAAGCAGAAACAGAACTGAAACGGTTTCATTCCTAGGGCCAGCACATCCTGACTACCCAGGAAGAGTAAGGGCATCCAAAAGTAGCTTTGCAAGGTTGGAAGAGTTCCCAGCAAGTTTCTGCCTCCTTCTCCTAAAGCTGCAGCTCAAAGTTGCATCAATAGAAAATAGAAGAAACAGTAAAATGGACGTTCAATTAAACCAGCCCAGATCTGACACAGTCACTGAGCAGTGAAAGAGAACAAATGGCCTTTAATTGGTATTGGAATTTGCAGTGTCCTCACAGTGCTCTACTTTAATTTCTTAATAAAAATGTTTCTCTTCTTAATAGTCACTTACAGCAACTAACTGTTGCCTTCTGCTAGTCACATATGGTGCCCAACAGCCAAATTATTGCTTCTTCATTCTTCAGGAATGGCTGGATTCTTTCAAGGAGAAAGCCCTCCGTTCAGGGAAAGCTTGTGAAGAACAGTATATTAAATGATGCTAAATTACACAGGAATTTGCATGGATTTGCATTTTACATTTATATTAATGCAAGATGAGTTCATTATGATTCATCTAGCAATAATGAATGCTAAAGGAATAAGTAATGATCATACTACAACTGTGCCACAATCCTGTCTCTGCAATTTCAGTCTCCTACTTTCTACAAAAGCCTAGAACCAGTTACTGTCAGTAGCACCGTGACCTTGCTCTCTGCTACCATCCTGACCTGGTCCTAGCTCTTACATGACCTTCGTGGGTTTTCTGTGAACACAGGGTTTAAAAGTCTTTGCCAATTACTTTCTTTCCAGGATTCAAAATTGCTGAAAAATCCCGGCTGGTCCTTTCTCATGTGTTGATTTTGCTCTTCCCCTGTTCTCTCAGGGGATCCTGGCAGCTCACGCAGCTCAGCCAGCACACAAGCCTGATCCTCTTGTCCCATCTGAGATCCGTCATAAGTGTCAGCAAAGCTGGCCCCAGCTGCACCCACATTTGGGGAGCAGAGAGAGAAGATGAGCTTATCTCTGTCAATCCTAAGCCTGCTCTGTCTCCTGCCATTCCTCACCATTTCCCCGGGATCCATTTCCTGGAGTGAGCTGACATCCATGGCAACTGCTGCCCCAGCTGCTGTTCCTGAGCACTGACCACACCTGGGAATGAGCAGAGCCAGGGCCCTGCACATGGAGGGACATCCGAGCACTGAGCAGAGCTGGCCTGGGAGGGACACCTGAGCAGTGCTGCAGCGCATGGTCCAGCCTGCCAGAGACCCCCCTGCTCGTCACCAGCCCTGCAGTGGCTGATCTGTGCTGTCCCTTTGCTTCCCTCCCTTCTGCTGCATCGCCCCGTATTTGCAAAACACTGGGAGACTAGAGGAAAGGAATTACAAGAGAAAAGTATTCTCCAGGAGAAAAGCTGTCTATTCTGTTACAGTTATCTCAATTAAATTATGTCCTGGAGTGAGTTCTGACAGTTGTGAATTTCAAAATTAATTTGATTTCATTTCTCTGGGCAGTTTTTCCCCTGGGACTGACATGTATTTTGAACTGGATGCTCTCTTCTCCTCGTGCACCACTGGTGCAAGCACAGAGCACCCGAGCAAGGGGCGAGCTTGGCAGCACCACAGAGCCCAGCCCTGGTCCTGAGAGCCCCAGCACCTGCAGGCAGCACCAGCTCCCCTTCCCCTGCACAGGACTGAGCTCAGAGCTCTCTCTGCCTCTCTGGGTCACGCACCAGCCCAGGCTCCAGGGGCTGCTTGAGCTGAGCACCACCAGTGGTACCTGACAGGTTATCAACTCGCAGTGATGCTCTTGGCTAAAACTTTGGGGGAACTCAAGCTCTTAGCTCCTTATGAGAGCACAGCCTTGTTAGGAAAATTCAGGGATAAGAAAACTATTACAGTCTCCAGCAAAAACAGTTCTTCTGAGACATTCAGAATAGCAAAAGGTTAAATGAAACTTTCCCTGCAGCAGCACAATCGGGATGTGGCCAAGCACAGCTCCATGTTATCATGCTGCACACGCTTCCATTAGAACCGCAAAGACAGTTTCATATATATTTAGCACAAAGATATTAAAATATGTAGACTTGCTTCCCCTCTCCAAATGGCCTCCTTCTCCACTTCTGAGTCTGAAACTGTTAGAGCTTGCTTCACAGCTCATGTAAGAAAAGATGCTTTTCATACCAGAAAACGTGTTTGAGATGGCCCCGTGGCGCTCACTGGCAAACACCAGCAAGTACTGGTCAGCACCCACTGAGAGGGCAAAGCCACCCAGGCAGGGCTGTCTGCCTGCCCACTGCAGGGACCATCCGTGCCATGGCTGTGACACCAGCAGCACCAAGCAAAGTCTCAGAGAACCGGGCAAGGGCCACCCAGCAAGCTCAGCGCCACAGGCAAGCACGGCTGGGTCTCTGTGGTGAGCAGGGACAGGACAACTGTCTGAGTTTGCAGAGCACAAGCTCACGTGAGGCTCCAGCCTGTGGCACAGCTCAGTCTGGAGATTTGTCTAATCCCAGCATGGGAACCCAACAGAGTCAATAAACAATTAACATGCTCCCAACCAAGCAATTAAATCGAGGGCAAGTGGGGAACTGCAGAGATGCCGCAGCTACCGTGGCGACTCCCAGAAGTGCTGTGGAACTGCTGCCAGTGAGAAACAGCAGCGAAGGTGGCACTGGGGCCATGCTGCTGCACCTGCCCCTGCAGCAGAACAGGTCTGGCAGAGGCGCTGGGGCACAAACACCACGGCTGGCACACAGACCTGTGAGAACGGGGGAGAAACGTCGCAGCAGTGGCACCATCACCGCCTTTGCAGGAGCTCACCCGCGGTTCGGCAGCCTCAGGGTGAGGAGCAGGCACTGGCAGAAGGGACTGGGCAGCATCACTCACCCTCAGCTCCCAAGCTGTGGGGCAGCAACACAGGTAAGGGCCATGCCAATCTCACGAATGGTTTATTATGGGTTGTTTATTAAAGACACCCAGCACTGCAGAACAGACAAATACCAGCATGGACGCACAGGAAAGTGAGTTCTCTGGGCTGGATCAGCACCCTGTCACAGTTCTGGTGCTGCCCATCTGTCTCTCATGCTTAATTAGGAGTTGCATTGCACATCCTGCTTGAACTGCTGAGAAGAGCTGCTTAGCTTGGGAAATTCAGAACCCATGCGCTCATTATGCAGGACACAATCACTCTCACTTGGACGGGAGCTGATGTGAAGCCGAGAGAACGAGCACATCCCTGGAACAGGGACTGTTTGAGCCATGCTTTGCTAGCTGCTGGCTCCTCTCAGGAGATGAGAAGGAATAATAGCCAGGAAATTACTTTCCAGATAGTTCAAGATGTGGTTTGCAATGCTGATTGAGGTGAAAGGTGACAGAAACAATTGCTAAATATCAATAATATTATGTACACAATTAAAATGCAGCCAAGAGTCTTTTAGTACAAACCAAAATGACGTGGGGAGCCCATGCAGGGATTCAGTTATGTTGCCAGGTTAAATCTTCCACTCAGTGAAATATTTGAAAATGTAATTTTTGCCTCCTCCTCCAAATCCCTTTTAATATTCACAACTGGCTTCTCTGCAAGAGATTTCCAGCACTGAAAAGTTGTTTGAGGTGAGTAACCCTAAGGATTATTATCTCTAGTAAAGCACTGTTATTCAGGATAAATCTCTACAGATGTGTTTACTAAATAACTCTGACATTTCACAGAATACATTACAGTAATTACAACAGCAACAAAAATATGTGGTGAAATGTTGTCATCATGGCCATCATAAAAGAAAAAAAAAAAAAAAGTGGTACTTTTTTCTGGAATAAACACTCAAATTGCCAGACAAGTCTGGATCCCAGGGAGATGCCAGGCTCTGTGGATGGCCACTGAGATGCTTAATTTCCAGTTACAAGTTTGGAACTTAATTTTTAACTCTTTTTGAAATCCACAGCCTGTGCTTGGTCTTGAAATAGGATAAGGAAAAACCTTTGTTTTGGCTGGATCCTTCTGATATTTTCAGTGAAAAAAATAAATCTGATTTTCACAAGCTGTAAAGGAATGGGAACAATGCTATTTCTAAAGCATATATGGTGCTATTGGATATGATAAAAGACTGAATGAGTCAGTAAATGTAGCAGTTTTGGAATTTAAAAAAACCCAAATCAATAATCATGCAGCAAGACCTACAGCATTGGAACAGAAAAATGCAGCTGAGAGCTGCCTGTCTGGGCGGGCGAACCCTGAGCCCTCCTCTGCTAGGACCTTCGTGCCAAGCACAGGGCAGCTCTTCAGTGAGTTGTGTGTGCACGAACTTTGAGCACAGAAATAGGGGAACAGCAGGGGAACACGCCCGCGAGCCGAGCCCTGGTGCAGCCCCGCGAGACCACGCGCTGTCCCCCGTCGTGGATCACTCTGCTCTTGGCTCCTGTCCTCCCTCTCACGTTGTCTCCACCTGAGACCATCTCACCAGTGCCTGAAGGGGCTGCAGGGGCCTCCCCAGGACAGCAGAGGACAAAGGCTCCTGTCATTCTCTCCCCTCCTGCCATGGGCCCCCAGAGTGTGGTCACCGAGCCCCCACTGTGGAACTGCTGCCTGGACTGTGGCAGGACATCACTGCCTTGCAGAGACTCCAACAGTCTGAACAGGGCAGTTTAAAGCAAATTTAAAGGGTGGCATGGCTCCTGCAGCAAAAGAAAACAAATGGCCACGACAACCAGTTACCAAGGAGGCCCTGATTCAACAGAACTGGGCTCTTTGCTGCTGAAGTTATTTCCAAAGCAGATGTTTCCTCTGTGTGATTATTACACTGCTAAGTGCAGAACAGAGTAAGGAAAGGCAGATGCTGTCTTGACCTCTACTTTCAGGAGTGTGATGGTTGATTTTTATTTCTGGCACATAATCTGAACATACTTATCAAGGAGATGATGGAAAAAAGGGACAGCAGGAGAAAGAGCAGCTGTACTCCTCCCCAAAAACATTTCCTTGTGCTTGTCTGAGTAATGAATACAGAGGAAAAGAGGAAATGGCCTTGAGCTCTCCCACCTGCCTTTGCAATTATTTGCTTTATTTCAGTATTTCCTGTTTTCTCCTGACTCCCCATTTCCTCTGCATGTTCAGAGCATCCCAGGCCACTCCTCAGCACAGCTGCATGGCTGCAGCACAGGGGCTGCTCCAGCTGGCGCAGCCTCTGAGCCTCAGGAACAGCTTGGGGACCCAGAATGGGAGCCACCAATTTGGGACTTGGTCCTGATCCTACCCTGCATCTGTTGGGGGCATGATTTTCAAGATTAGTTAAGTCAAAAGACCCTGTGGCAGAGGAGCCCTGACCCAGCACAGCTGCCCCATCCCTGCTGCCACACTGTCCATCCTCCTGAACCACAACTCAGCTGAACACAGAGCACAAGAACATCGCCTGCTCCTTCCCCAGCAGCAAACCTTGGACCCCAGTAGGACAGAAATTGCTTCTGAGGAAGACTTGTGCCCCATTTTCAAACCGTTCTCATGTGGTCTCCCTCCCAGGCATGTTTCTCTCTGCAGAGACGAGGCATCGCAAACCACAAGTCACTTCTGAAAATATTTGTTCACACATGAATTTACTAACATCAGTATTTCATTGCTTCTAGACACCCATCTGCCCACATGACCCCCTCTCAGGACCAGCTGCTGCTGTCATCTGTGCCCTGCCACCCCAAACATGTGGGCTGGGTCACCTCCCCTTCACAGCATTTATGTGCCCAGTCCAGGGCACAGCAGCACAGTACCAGTCAGGACATTGAACAGGGCTGCCTGGAGCTGGGCTGCTCTCAACAGAAGTTGCTCCAAAGCCTAATGAGAAGCAGAAAAGTCTCATTTAAAAAAAGGAGAGAAAAGAGGATTTCAGGCATAAGGTCAACAAAGTCAGGGTGCCTGTCAATGTAACAAAGATAGAGTGAGGCAGATTTAGAGACAAGAGAGAAGGGTGGAAACAACCTGCTCAGGGAATAGATAACGTCAAGATTTCTGGTCTTAGGATGCTGGTGAAGGTCTAAATCTGGAGAAGTGATAGAAACCATTAAACCTGGTGAGAGGAAACAAGTCTGGCCCCATCAGCAGGAGAGACAAGGTCAGTGTGGCCACAAGGACTGTGACAGGATCCCACCTGCCAGGAGGAGCCCGTGGTGCTCCCTGTGGCTGCCCAGCACAGAGTCCACCCACCCAGAGCTACCTGTGAACTGGGGTGTGAACCTGAAATCACCTTCAAACACCCAGTGCACCAAGAGGAACCACAGCTGCTGTTGTGGGAAGAGAGGCACTTAGGAACACCTCCAATTAAATGTGTCAGTTGTCTCCAAAAAGCGCCCTAATGTGGATTTAATGTTTATGGTAATTATACATCCATTTATTGTTAAAAGTGCACTAAAGGTTTAATAAGAAATAAATCGAGATGTGTGCTAATTAGCTGAAAGCTTCATGAAGTACAAACGGTAGAATTCCTGCCTGCACTGGGTGGTGTTTGACTCCCACCCAGCCCTGGTGGCACAGGGACTGAGCTGGCGCTGAGCTGCCCTCCTAGCACAGACACAACTTCACTGTAAATGCATAATGACCTTTTCATCAACACTAGATACTTGCAAAGAGATTTTTTTTTAATCAATTTAATGCTCTACCTGCAATTCAATACCAATGCAATCAGACCAAGATTATGCACATACAGCTATGATTCACTGACTGCCACTGCTCAGCCACGGGGTGTTTGAGCAGCAGAACATAAAACAAAGAACTTCCCTTCAAAATGCCAGTGTAAATGTTAAGCTCTAATGGGTATTCTGTGGAGGACCATTTTTAATCATTTTACATGCATGTGTTCATTTCTCAGGGTAATCAGACACTGTTTGATGTGAGACAGACTTTGCTCAGAGTGCTGACCACAAGACCAGGACCTGAAGGAATCATGCATGTCATGCACCTTCCTTCCCATGGCCAGGCCAGAAAAAACAGTAACTTAACTTTAAAGCTCTAGACCATCTATTGCAGAGCTCTCTGGGCCAAGAAGACTTTTCCACACGGAATAAGCATCTACCCGTTCTTTAGAGGAAAGGGTTGGATTCCAATGTCAGTCACCATAAAGTACAGTGATTTTATTTAGACTTCATGCAAGTGAAATTTAGTCATGTTAGTCTGAGCAAACAGGTATTAGAGAAGAGAGTTTTGATTTGAATATCAAAAACATCCAAAAAACACCAGTATTTGTTAAACAAAGAATCATTCAGAATAAGAGTAACTCATATTAATATAAAAACACCGTGCCAGGGGGAAAAAAGTGAGAAAGCAAGCGAGGAAGAAAACTTGATATAAATCAAGCCTAAACACTCCACCAATCACCAGCTCTCTAAATCAAGAAATCTGACAGATTTTCCAAGTGAGAATCAATCTTCCTGTCTCTGCAGTAAATACTGTAATCCTTTTTCCAGCACGGTACAGAAAATGTAACTGCCAGTTCAAGATTTATCAAAAAATATTCTGCCAGACTGCTTGAACACTGCAGTTCCAAATGTTTTTAAACAAGAAGTCAGAAGAGTTTTCATGGCTCTATCCTGTGTCCAAGAGAGCTTTGGTGAAGACAGTTTGCACAGTTCCTGCGCCTGCCCCGCCAGTACCTGTCCAGAGCCTGAGGGGATGCACCCAGCACCCCCTCACCTCCTGCCAGGGGCACATGCTGCTGAAAGCACAGAGAGGTCACAGTGGGGAAAAGGAGCCAAAAAGCAAGGACAGCTAAATAAGCAGGGAGCCAGCATCAAATCCCCCTCAGCCCCAGCACTGCCCCTGCCTTCCCCATCACTTGCAGGCCGTGAAACAAAGCTCAGCCCTAAGAGGACCAGACTGGAGAGGAACAGATTTTGACTGTACGCAACAGCACTGGAAAACAACCCCTTAATTCTCAGTGCAATACAGCAAATCAATGCTGCTGGCATTGGAATCTGTTCATGTTACAAGAAATTCAAGTGATTCTGCAGAAATAACCCTGAGGCAACATGTAAAGGGAGAGGGAAAAGCCATCGGCTTAAGAAACTATTTAAATTAAGAAATTACTGAAAAAACTGAGTGCTGAGATTTTGCCAGAGTTTTCAGGGCTATTTTGAAAACACACTGATGAGTTGACAAGAGGTATTCTTCTCTTCTCCACTGCTTGCAGCCAGGAGACATCAGCAGATGCATAGAATGAGGCCACCTCACAAGCACTGGGTGGCTCACAGCAGCACTGGCAACGTGGTGATGCTGCTGGGCTGGGGGTGCCGGTTCTTGAACTGTGAAGTTGGCAGAATTGCAGTGAATTTGGACTCCCTGGAGTACTAGGTTTTGACACTGTGTGTTCACACTGGTGTCCTGGCTCGCTTGCAGTCTGCTCAGCTACAGCCCAGTGCTCTCCAGCCCTGCGCTGCCCAGAGGGACCATCCCTTCTGTCCCCGAAACCCCGGCATGGCAGCACCACTCAGCCCCAGGGTGCCTGGGTTTCAGCGGGGCCGTGTGTCCTTCCTGTACCCATGAGAGACGCTGTTAAGGTGTGTGCTTCTCCACGGGAGCACAGCAATGGCAGAACAGCACTGTCTACCCCGATAACCGGAGAGAGGGGAAGGCTCCAAGCAGTGGTGTTAAGAAGAAGCAATGTGAAGAGCCCAGGATCCAGTGTCCAATAAACAGGCTGATGTTTTTGGAGACGGCCTGGCGGGGAGGAGGCAGTGAGATGCCACTGACCTTCCTCACTTGACCTTCAGGGGAGGGAAATGATCTAGTAAAACTTTAAGAAATACATGTTCTCACTGGCAAAAAAAAGGGAGCAGAGGAGAGGCTATTTCCTTTCTGTTTATTCTTTAGTATCTTGAAAAACTTACAATGAGAGCTTGGCACAGTTTGGTCTTTAACAAGGATAATTTGTATTCCAGGAAAAAAGCTGATGTTTGATGTTCCTTCCAAGCCTGTATGATACAATAGCCGACGTGTCTGTTTAATAGCAGAAGACAACCTTGCAGGTATTTTATTCTACATTGGTAAAGACGGTTATTCTTTTTCAAAAGACATATATATATTTGTCTGTCGCAGTAACGACACAAAGGAAGAGATGAGAGACACCTGTTACCAGCAAGGAGGAAAGAGAAGGAAGGGGCGAGCAAGACCCGCCTGGTTTTTTTATACATTTAGAAATCACTATTCATTGGAGGAAATAAGTTCTTCCTCCCTCAATCACAGTGGTCAAAGGAAATGTCCCTCAAACTTCTGTGTCCTGGAGAAAGGAATGTAAATGATAAGATACTGTTACAATAACATGGCTATGTTTACATAGAAGAATGTGAGAAATTAGCTACAAAAGAATGACAACATCCAGAACTGCAAAAGTCAGGGCAACATTTGTCTTTCTTTTCTGCATGCATTTTCACTCTCTTATAGGCCAAAATAACATATTTAATGCAAAAATACTGTGAGAGTGCCCCCAGAGCTGCAGTGCATATGGGTCACTGTCCACTTTTCCAATGAGCTGTACCTGCGCCTCACCCCATCAGTCAGGAGCATGCCCCTGTGGGGAACAGGCCGACATCCCTTCAGATAAATATGCAGGAAACAGGGGATCCAAGCTGGTGTTCAAAACTCAGCAAGAACAATTTCCTTTAAAAATTAATTACTGCTGACATCTAATACAACTGCAGCATGCAGGCAGACACCAGCAATTAATTAATCGGCAGTTTTCAAAAAAGAGGGTATTGATTTGTTGTTCCTCATAAACCTGGAATATTAGATTGAGGATGAGACAATTACATAAAGCAAGGGAAGGAAATTGGCTTTCATGAATGAGACAAATGGAAAGGAGTTTGGGTGTCTCTGGTTTTCACCTGAATTCCCATTAGGGTCACATACCAGAAAGACACATTCAAAACAACTCACTCCTTCTTCTGAAAAATTAAGTCTCTCCAATAAATAAACAAATACATCAATAAATTGAACAAGCCACAGTGCTGAAGCCAACCAAAAGAAACCATCTTCACACATACTCCTTTTAGATAGGTGCTCTGTGTCTCTCCTCCAAATGGTGGGGTGATACCTGGGAAGCCCCCACAGAGCCCTGTGGGGACACGCTGTCCCATGCCCTGCTCCACCTCCAGCAGAGCCTCTTGCAGCCCCAGCAGCACTGCTGCTCACAGGGCACGACCTGGCTATGCTGTACAGCCTGCAGTGAATATTGCCCAGCAGCGCACTCCTCCACGGGGAAACCTCAGCTCTGGGCTCCAGACCATCCTCTGTGAGCAGTTCTGCTAAGTTCAGTCCTGCTTCCCTACAAGCATCCTTCCCTTCCAGATAGCCATGGTACACAGAACATGAGAGGCATGGCCCAGGCAGCGTGCATCAGTCACACTCTGTTTATTCCTGGAGCAGAACTGTCTCTTTAATTCTCTGCCCTGTGTGTGACTCCAGTCCATCGCTCTGTCATGCCTCTCTCTCTCTCTCCATACACATTATTCACCCCCCATAAATACTCTTTCCCGTGAGATGGAAGCTCACATCTGGGGGCATTATTTAGGGGTTTGACTGGCACAACTTCACTGATTCCAGAGGGAAAACCAGCTGAAAGATGCTGCCCTCCCTGCCAGCCCCTGCAGCACAGCTCGAAGGAGGGAGGCAGGGCCCTCACCAGGAGCAGGGGCATTGCTGCTGCCCGAGCACCACCTGGCCCTGCCCTGCCCCTCTCTGCCCATGGCCGGTCCCACGGCTGCCCTGGCTCTGCCACGAGAGCACAGAGGTCTCCCATGGCAGCAAATGGAACGGAGCAGTGAACATTCACATCCGACACAGCGTCTGACGACAGCACGGCTGTGCACACAAATCCTGGTGAGAAACAAACCGCGAGATGTCACGCAGGCTGTTTCCATGGATGCAGCTGCTGCTGGAGTGGCCTAAAAAAACAAAACAGCCTTTGGTCCAGAATTTTACATTCCCTTTCTCCCTACAATCACGTGCGTGGGTTTGAAGCTGTTGGTGCCCATTTCTGTTCTTGCTGCAGCTCCCGAGGGACGGGGAACGTGCCACCTCCTGATTCACACAGGAGGCCAGGGAACAGGGACACCATCACCTTGCCTGTTCAGTGCTCAGCATGCTGACAAACAACCCAATACTACATTGCCAAGGAACTAAAACCTGCCTCAGAAAGCCAAGGCTTAATTAGCAGAAGTTATTTACTTGCTGCCCAGACCAGGATGGCAAGGGCACTACCAGCCATGGTAGGTTTGGCTGAGGAGGGTGCCCAGGCCCAGGTGCTGTGGCCTCACTGGGTTCAGTGAGTGTGAGAGGAACGTTCAGACTCTCAATGATAGAAGTTTTTGGCTTGAGTTCCTGAGAAAATCAAGAAAATCACCTTTAACTGTGCTGGTCAGGGGGTCACCTTACAGCTCTTCTCCTCATTTTCCATCACAACCCCTTTTTCTTTTAATACATTTTATCCTTTTTTATTTTATTCCTTCTAAGGAATGTGCCAAAATCTCCAAGGCTTCTGAGCTGCCCAGGTTCTGACAAGTTTCACCCCAAACAAGCCTGCTGGTTGCAGAGCTGACTGGCTGTTTGGGCCAGAGGAAACCCTCCCCAATGTTGCTGCTCACAGAGGTGCATTCACAGGCAGCACTGATCTCTTCCTGCGGGGCTCCGTGGCCTCCTTCCAGGCAGGATTCCCTGTGCAGTGAGCAGAGGGACAGCTCAGTGCAGGGGAAAACCGGGGTGGAGATGCTGCAGCTGCCTGAAGGGGTGAGAGAGACACAAAGCAAATGGGCCAGGTGGGGTACCCAGCAGGGCTGAGCCCGGGAGCCCCAGCACACTCCCCATTATCACCCGGAGATGTCCCAGTCTGTGGGAACCATGAGGAGGATGCAGCCTGCTCTAGGAACAGCTCGAGTGCATCATTTACCAATGGTTACAAACACCGTGCTGGGAAGCCTGGAGCCAGATCAGCACAGCACAGCTGATCTCACTGTTTGCTTGGGAACTTGTATCTTCCACAGCCAGGAATCCACTTGACTTAGAGGGCTTCCCTGCAACTGAGGCAACTCTCAGTTTGGCTTTCAGAAGTGACTAAGGCAGTTTCAGAAGTGGGAAGGAGAAGAGACTTGCCACATAGGTGATTTCCAGTAAAATGCCTTCACCTCCACGCAAGGATGTCACCCAGAGCACACTGCCGGGACCACCACCAGCTGGGCTTGGATATCTCCAAGGACATAAGTCACCCTCCCTCTCTGCAGCCCATCTCAGGATTTCACCATCCCCACAGCAAAGAAGCTTTTACTGATGTTAAATGCAATGTTCTGCACTTCCATTTGTACATATTCCAGTCATAAAACTGAAAGATAAATTTTGGAGTGCTTGATGTACTCAGTTTGTGACACAGAGACAGCAGCCCTGCCCACAGGACTTGCTGTAAAGGAGCAATCCAATCACCAGGAGTGCTTGTTTTCACATCACCTGCAGAGAGAACCACTCTCCATCTACCCCAAATAAGCCCTGCTTCAGAAAACATGCTGTGAGTGAAGTCCATGGGCAGAAAAAAACAATCTGCCTTTGATTGCACATGCAGGAGCCCTTTCTGTCTCCCAGGAGAGGGAATGGGCTCTATACAATGAGGAGCCCTGGCACCTTTCATTTTGGCCTGGCATTCCCTGTGCATCTTCTCTGCCAGGCGAGGAGCTGGCAGTCCCTCCCAGTGCTGTGCAGTGCTCTCCCTGCATCCAAACTCTTCCCTCTGCCAGGGCCGAGTGTCCCCACAGCCCCACAGCAGTGGGAATGGTGTGTTTGCAATTCAGCCTGTTTGCACTAATGTTGTTCCTCAGTCTCCTGCTCCAAAATTAAAATATTATTTAGGAGTCAGTCTCCTCCTTTGGTAAGGGCCAGCAGAAGGCTCCAGCAAACACCCACCAAAGGAGGACAGGATGTAAAGTGATCCTAATGTTTCTCAAGGGAGGTGAGTTTCATTTAGATGCAGTTCTGGATTTCTGCAATGGTCTGAGCAAACACACACACAGAGTGCTTACTCTAATCAGTCTTCCCTCAGCTTTTGATAGTCTTCATTTCTCTATGCACAAATAATACTTAGAGGAATTTGTTCAATTAAACCTTGCACAGTAAAAACATGGTTTCCAGTAAATACAACACCAGGGAAGCCAACTGACCTAAGTCAGGCACACATTTAAATGCCCTATAGGACTACAGCCTCAGTTGCTATATTACGTATTTTGCCGTAATTACCAAATTGAGAAAGAAGCCGGTGAGGAAGCAGAACAAAACGCTAATGACTCTTTTCACTCTGCATCACAGCCATCCAGCAGAGATCCCAGAGCTCCAACAGCCCCTCCTGTGCCATGACAAGGCAATTTTCGCCGGGCTGCTTTGTCACCATTCAGCTCGTGTCTTACTAACTGTAGAAATTGAATGTGAAATTCCTCGTTTCCCTAAAGAGATCAATATAATGGGAAAACAGCAAGCCGTGTGTGGAACAGGAAGCCTTAACGAAGCTTTCAGGGGATAGTTCTGCTGTGTGCATCCCGTCAGGAGCGCAGGGCGCTGGGGCGGACGCTCTCCAGAGCAGCCACGCTGCTGGGGCCAGCCCTGAGCCATCTGCAGCACGGGCACTGCCCGGCCCGGCACGGCCCTGAGCACCGCCCGGCACGGCCCTGAGCCATCTGCAGCACGGGCACTGCCCGGCCCGGCACGGCCCTGAGCACCGCCCGGCACGGCCCTGAGCCATCTGCAGCACGGGCACTGCCCGGCCCGGCACGGCCCTGAGCACCGCCCGGCACGGCCCTGAGCCATCTGCAGCACGGGCACTGCCCGGCCCGGCACGGCCCTGAGCACCGCCCGGCACGGCCCTGAGCCATCTGCAGCACGGGCACTGCCCGGCCCGGCACGGCCCTGAGCACCGCCCGGCACGGCCCTGAGCCATCTGCAGCACGGGCACTGCCCGGCCCGGCACGGCCCTGAGCACCGCCCGGCACGGCCCTGAGCCATCTGCAGCACGGGCACTGCCCGGCCCGGCACGGCCCTGAGCACCGCCCGGCACGGCCCTGAGCCATCTGCAGCACGGGCACTGCCCGGCCCGGCACGGCCCTGAGCACCGCCCGGCACGGCCCTGAGCCATCTGCAGCACGGGCACTGCCCGGCCGCTCCGGGCGCTGCGGGAGCCCCGCACAGGCTCTCCTTCCCTACCAGGGCCCTCCCTCCCCTCCCCTCCTTCTCTCCCCTCCCTCCCTGCCGGGGCCCCGCCGACCAGCACGGGGCAGCCAGGAAAGCGGGGGAGGAAGGAGGAAAGGCAAGAAGAGCATCCAGTTTCAGCACACTCTGCCTGTTGCTTCCCACATGCTCAAACACGTTTCACAAGTGCAGTAAGCCATGGAGGAAAAGCGGAGGCGCAGAGAAGGCAGAAGATGGAGGTGGGGAGGATTTTCCACAGCACTCACTGCAATACACTGAACTGGTCCGGAGGTTTCAGTCGCCCCACATCCCATGCTCTGTCCCCAGCCACATCAGCTGCTTCCAGCCCACCCACAGCACCCCAGCCAGCACCGGCTCTTCCCTCTGCCCGGTTTCTGAGCCACAAACTGGCACTTCCCAGGGTCAAGTCATGAAGCATCTCACTAAGTTTCAGCATCTTGCACATCATTATTTAGAGACAAAAGGCTGTACAGCAGCTGTGCAGGCTTCCTAAGGAAGGGCTGGGTTATGGAGTTGTTCAAGCATGGGACTGGTGATTGAAATTATTATTGTGGTTTGTTCTTTTGGACATTCCTCTCTGCAGGTAGTCAGAGTTAGCAGATCCCCTGGGCAGACAGAGAGGCATTGCATTCCAAAACATGATTTCTCTCTGCCCCAGACCCAGCTTCAATGGCAACAAATCATGCAGCCTCCAGGCTGCATTTCTTTTCCAGCATCTCCCTCCTGTTGCATTGCATTTTTCCCTTGCTGTTTAGCACTTGAGAAAAAAAAAAAAAAAAGATTAGAGATGTCTCACTGGAGACTTTGGTTTCAGGCAGTAGAAGGAAACAGCACTAAAAGCATACTGAATATTCATTCAACAATGAAATCCTAATTCTCCTTGGCAGTTCCTCTGGGCAACACATTTTAAAGTGAGACTTGAACATCAAGGTGAATATTCATTATGTTGCAGTTGGTTTTTTCCTCAGCAGATCTCATTTTTACGTCTCATTTCTGCAGATTGTCTTGCACAACTAAACTTACTGCCAGGGCTGAACAGAAAAATAACATCAACCACATTTATATGTGCAGGGTGGGCAGCAAACACTAAAGATTTGTAAAATGCAAATTCTGCAACAGTTTAATAAACACCAACAACTACCCCAGAGTTCTCCAGGGCATCCTAATGTAAGCTTGAGCCTTTATCACCTTTTGTCATCCACGTCCTGTCACCTCATGGAAGAGAAAGATGGGGACAGAAGGAAGAGCACTGTGAACTGTACAGCACTTACACACTGGCAGAACTGGGCTCTGTGCTGAGCTCTCCAAACACCTCTTTTCTAAAGAAGGGTTTCTTCACACTCTGTACTTAAAACTATTCCCAGCTCTTCATAAACAATATCCCAGCTCACTGTTATCAGACGCAAATTGCAACGTACGTGTGCAAAGAAAGGAGTCAGTTTTTATGGAGAAGCTGCCTCAGGAATTTCATTAAAAATTATTGTCTTCAATTTTATTAAAATCAATATGAGATTTTATTACAGTATAAATTAAATGAGAGGCTATTTGCTCCTCAGATACCACAAGCAATAGGATGAACATTGCTTCAAGCAATGATATTCATCCAGATGTCTTAGCTAATGTTATCCATGTACAAGTGTGAAGTTTCATTTCTTTTTCTTCCTTATTTTTTCATCCCTTAAACACCAGGCACAGTCCATGAAACGTGACTGAGGCTTACAGTTGATACACAGATATTTTTAAAGGCTCGGGGAGCTCAGAAAGGACTTGAACAAATTATTAAGATCTGCGGGAAATGCCCTACAGTGAGTGATTAAAGAGCTCAGTTTGTTTAGTTTATTAAAAAGAAGGTGAAAGGTGGCTTGATTACAGGGTATGAATATGTTCTCAGGGAGAAAAGCATATGGGACTAAATGGCTTTTAATCTAACACGGAAACAGGCACCACGCTCAGAGCCGGGCAGGCAGCCTGGGCAGGGATGCTTCTGGGGGACCCCGGCACAGCAGCACCACTGCCAGGGCCAGAGCCTCACCAGAGCCATGCCAGGGCTGTGCCAGGGCCAGAGCCTCACCAGAGCCATGCTAAGGCTGTGCCAGGGCCAGAGCCTCACCAGGGCTGTGCCAGGGACGGAGCCTCACCAGGGCTGTGCCAGGGCCAGAGCCTCACCAGGGCTGTGCCAGGGCCGGAGCCTCACCAGGGCTGTGCCAGGGACGGAGCCTCACCAGAGCCGCCCAGGGCTGTGCCAGAGCCGCACCAGGGCTGTGCCAGGGATGGAGCCTCACCAGAGCCGCCCAGGGCTGTGCCAGAGCCGTGCCAGGGCCCGTGTGCGTGGCTGCCGGGGCTCCGCGGCACCAGCACGGCCACAGCGGGCAGGGGAGGGCCAGGTGTGGCACTGGCTGTGGCTGCGGGAGCTCAAACAAAGACGTTTGGGTTCACAGGTTTGCAGGCAGCACCTGTGGCCTGCGAGAGCTGGAAAGCTCTACACTCACGTGGAGGGGGCAGTCCGCTAATGGCACTACTTTGAGACTGGAATTTCTAAAGCCAGAGTGAGAAGATGGAAGATTTGATGGAAATGCCAGAGTGTTGGAGGAAGAATCTCAAATGCTGTATTACAGTAGATGTAAAACAAACTGTGATAATAGCCAATATTCTGTCAAAATAGATTTAATAATCAGTTAAACTGGACTTAAGTGCTCGAAAGGTTAATGTGCCAACAACTCATTTCACCAAGCTGCCATATATCAGCAGACAAATAATTTAAATAAATATATACACACTCAGAAGAAGGTCAGCAGGGCCTGTAAATGCAGGTCATATCCTGAAATGCTGCCAGTTACTGTCACTGGGAAGGGGAAAAATTTATGTCAGGCTGATTTGCATAGAGAGAAACTGCACCTAAATGCCAAAGATGGAGAAATCAAATGCAGATGGCAGCTGGTTACATGATCTTTAAAGTTCATCCCAACACATGATACAAATCTAAAGCACTCCCAGCTTCCCCCCCCCACCCCCCCCGAGATCTTAGATTCTGCAGAGAGAGCACAGTGAGGTGGAGGGTTTGGTGCAAAGATGATGCTGCACCCCTTCCCACCAATCACCTGACCCCACAGATTTGCTGCCCCTCATCCGAAACCACTTAGGAAAAGAGTGCAGAAGCCATGAACTCAGGATTAGGGCAGGTCAGGGCCTGGGCACAGAAGGGGGGATGAGGAGGGCAGCCCCATAGCAGGTCCCTGGGAGGAGCAAAATAAGTTCCCATCTCTGGGTGGGCTCAGAGTTTGTGGAGTTGAGATGCAACTGAGAGAAGCAATGGATTATTCACTGAAGGGGGAAGGAGGGGAAGACCATAACAGTCAGAAGTTCTTTGGAGGTTTTTGCCGCAGCTCTATTTCCCCCTGCAGCCTCCCATGCCACTGCTCACTGCCAGCCCCGGGCCACCAGCCCCTGGGTGCCCTGTCCTGCAACACCTGCTGAGGTGTCAGAGGGACAAAAATTGAATAGCAGCACCTTTGGTCTTTTTCAGCATCACAGGCTTTAAAGCAATGCCTTTTCCACTTCAAATCAGATCTTTAGTTTTGTTGGAAATGGGAGAGGAAAAGGATGAGCAGTGAACAGTCATTTAAAAGTACAAGAGTGAATCTTGGGCACGACACCCTGAAGGGTTCCCAGATTCACTGGTACCCCTGGGTAGAGCCCAGAAAAACACTGATCCGGCTGAAAACAATTCTACTTGGAAAGCATTTATACTCTGCAGATGCTGTGGCTTGCTCTTTCTTTAATTAGGTCACTTGTATAAAAACTGGATTTCTACATCCAGAGTTTAACAGTTCTAGCTGAGGTTTTGTGCAGGGGTTTTTTCCCCTCTTCTGAAATTGACTTTGCTTTGGGGACGTAATAATTTCTATCTTGTTAATTATGATGTCAAAACCAAAGGATTAGCTACTCCACTAGCAATATACACAATGGAGGTGATTACAGTGTTCCCTTCTCCATGCAAAAGCCACTGGCACAAGCCAGTAACACAGAAATAACACAGACTGAAGCCCGTCTCGTGCCCCTGGGTGCAGAATCAAGTAGCACTGGATGTGGTTATGCTGCACTTACACCAACTGAGGCCAGCTCCTGCCCTCTCTGCCTTGTCTGCACCATGTCGTTGTGGTTCTGTGCATCACCACAAATCGGATGCTGCTGTTGCTTCCCTCCGTGCTCTGTTCACCCATACTGAACAGAGCCATCAGCACAGATTCTGTTCTTTTCCTTATCTCATTTCCTAGTTTTAAGTTGCTGAGCTGAAAAACCTGTTTTAAATTAAAAGAGATGAGTTCTTTGTTAGAAGTGTGACAAATAAGGTCTCCTGCATGAAAAAGAAAAATTCTGCAGGTTATTAGAAGTGACACATCAAATACAAACTGGATTATGGGCACAGTGAAGTAATTATTTTTGGAGAGACACCATTAAACTAGTATGCAACACTTTGTAAAGCCCTGATAGATAATGACCATGAGAAACTCATGAATGCAGGCAAGTGTCCAGCTTAAGATGAAGCAGGACTCTCCCAGAGGCACCAGGAGATGTTGAGGGACCACCCAGCTCTGGGTGCTGGAGCCCTCGGAACACTCGTCCCCAGGATGTCCACAACCACCCCCCAGGACACCAGTTTAGGCTCAAACAAAGAAAAACTGGTGGTGAAATCAGATCAGTAGAAATGCAAGATGGTAAAGATGGCAAAAATTAATGGCGTGTGCCACAAAAAGTCAGAGTTTTTCACTGATCCCATTAATTCTGTGAGATTGGTATTTCCCCCAGAAGCAACAGAGTGTAACTGTACAAATCAAAGGTTTTTTGGCTCACTGACTCTGCTGGTTTTAGCTGGGATGGAGTTAATTTTCTTCCTGGTAGCTGGAATAGGGCTGTGGTTTGGATCTGTGCTAAAAACACGGTCCCTAACCCAGAGCTCTTCTAGTTCTTGCTGAGCAGTGCTGACACTGAGCTCTCCTTCTAACCCCACCCCACCGTGAGAAGCCTGGGGTGCACAAGGAATGGGGAGGGGAAAGGAGGGGACCCTCGGGCCCAGGGGATGTTCTGTACCATGAAGCGCTGAGAGCCACCCTGAGCAGTGTCTGAGACATCTCATGGCCAAAGCTTTGCCATCCGAGTGCCACACAACCTCTGACAGCTCAGCAACACAGGAGGAGCCTTTCTAGGAAAGAGACACACTCTTTCCTTTTTTGTTTAGCTGAAAAGACAAAAAATAACACACACAGTGTGTTAACAGTTATCAGAAAGAGCTACATGGGACCTTTCTTTGTAAGGCAAGAATAGAAGCTATTTTAATATGCTGCCACAGACAGGCATTTATGCATAAACATGCCCAAACACCTCCTCAAGAAAAAATCCAGCTGCTCACAGCAGTCTGCCCTCTTTCCCCACTCAAACCCCCTCATTCTTGTGATTCTCACTGAAACAAATAAATATATAATACTCTTGTTTTCTTCACAGAGAATTTATGTAGAACATCATAATTAATGTATAAAAGAATAGACATATGCTCAATTGTAAGCAGTGAAATAATGAAATATAGCAACAGAAAAGCTGAGGACATGGTAAATTTTTCATCATTTCACTCTTTAAAGATCAGATTTCTTTTGAGAAGATGCATGTTAATTAAACAGGTGTTCCGTCACTAGACACAGGAATTACTGAATGAGAGCCGAGGCTTCAGGATGCTCATGTGGCACACAAAGAGATCCTGGGCGTAGGGTAAACAATTAAAACAAAGGCTTTTCCCCCCAGGGTTACTATGTGACAAGGCAATTACAATTCATACTGTATTAGTCCTTTTTCTGCATGAACTTCTACTGGCTACATTTCTTCAGCATGTTTTTAATTTCTGCTGAATGTGGGTGTGTGGACAGCATGGAAGCAATTGCTGTCCTTGCTGTAGTTTCCTGCTACACTATTTCCGTGCAGTAATTCCCAGCACAGACAAAGCTCAAAATATTTAGACCCTTTTCTGTCACTGTCAGACATGTTCTTCAAGACAAGCTCCCAGCTGTTGTTTCAAGAGGAAAGAAAAAGAAAGTTACAGAAAAAGAAAGGAAATAAAAGCAGGTCCTGATGAGGTTAGGACCAAAGCTAAAATTGCCTCTGACTGCAGTAGCAGTCCCCTAAGTACCTTGGGTGCTGCAGAACTAAAAAGGAGATTTACCAGATATAAATAATAATTAACAAACCTAAGTGAACGTGAACTGAATTCTAGCTTCACGTAGGCATTGTCTGACCCTTGGTCTAGCAACTTAATAGAGCAGAGCAGAGTAAAATGCCTGCAGTGGGAGCACTAAAGAGCAGCAGCACAGACCCTTTCAACCCAACACAGATGAAATATGGGACGGTAATTTGCTTTTTAAAATCTAGGACAAATGACCAAAATAGAAGATGCAGAAAAAAATCAGTAGAGCAGAAAAGTCCAAAGGATGTGGTAATAATTCAATCTGTTAACATCAAACATCTGCTGACAGCCAGTGTGGCTCAATAAAGCCACTACTGCCACTCCGAGCAGTTGGGGAGGGACCAGGGGCCAGAGCAGCCCCCCTGACC
>VZRZ01004465.1:348200-365524 GCA_013398175.1 Climacteris rufus
CCCCGCCCTGCCCCGCCCTGCCCCGCCCTGCCCCGCCGCTGCCCCCACAGCCACCCCGGCAGAGCCCCAGGGGCAACCGAGGCAACAGGGGTCGGCATCTCTTGGGAGCATTTCCCTTCCATGCCACCGATACCAAAAGCTGCTCCAGCCCAAAATGGGCGAGCAAACCCCTGGCTCTTGATCACTTGCTCAGACAGCACAGATACAAGTCTTAATTAACTCTTGATGCAGGGTGTTGTTATAATGACAAATAGTGCAATGAAAGTGGAAAAATGTTTTCCACCTGCTGCATTTGGCTTCTACAGGGCAAAACGGCTCATCTGGATTGTTATGAGGGCATCATCCATCACTAGGATTTTCAGTTACCTTCTTACATAGAAAATTACATTTTAAAAGTTTGATACTGAGTCTGAAATAATCCTATTGGCTTCATACAATGACATGCAAGATATTGAAAAATTTTTCTCTTAATTGAAGCTTTCTAATTGACATTTATTTGTGGCACCTGCAGTGCTTACCGACCGTGGTCACTTGCAGCAGTCTGTGCCACTGGGCACTTCAGATACTTGGAAGTTCCACATCTCTGGAGAAATATGGATATCACCCTTCCTAAAAAAATTATGGGGCAAAACATCTCCAAGCTTAACTTGACCTTATCCACAGAACTTTGATTTATCCTGTGGGCAATAACACATGTAAGTGGCACTTAATCCTGTTTTTATGCTTCTTTCAAGTGCTGGGAAGTCTTTACTTCACTGAAAACACAGGCCTGCTCATCTGTTGAGATTAAGATAACTGGGGAGTGATGAACTTCCTTGATTTTAAACATTTTCAGGAATTAAAGCACCCAAGATGCTCTTGAGATCCTCAAAGAGGTTGGTGTGGAGGGCTCCCAGGGGAGCTGTGAGCATAAGAGAGGAGCAGCAGGGAGGCTTCAGGGTCAGGGGAGAGCTGGCCCCTGCTCACCCAGCTCTGCAGGCTCAGAAAGGCCCCAGCACAGCCGGGTGGGGAGAGCCACAGCATCTCTGGGGGCCACAGGGAGCTGCCTTGCAACCTGCTGGGAGCATGGGGTAAAGAGCTTTTCCAGAAACAAGTTGGAAAGAGAGGATTCTAGCCTCAGGGTGGGCAAAGGTCTCAGTATTTCAAATGCTCCTCTGCATTCCCATGTCAGCAATTAGGAGTTGCTTGATCATCACACAGAACTGCCTGCTCCACTGCAATAGGCTGCAGTAAACAGCATCCTGCAGCCTCATAGTAAGTGAGAGCCAGGCCATTTCCCAAGCAGAGTTTGTAGACTTGCGCAAGAAACATCCATTTTTCATTTCATTCTGAACTTTAATGAATGCCTTCAATTTATCAGTAAAAATTTGAAAATGCATGAAGTTCTTCCCAAAACATGACAAGAATGAATGATACTTGCCAATAGGATATCTATCTTATTGTAGTCTTTAAACACAAACAACACACCATCTGTTCAGGATGGAATTATATACTCCTATCCATGTCTCAATTTTTCTGTATATTCATTTACCTCCTTTTATTCTTTCTTCCTTCCTCTTGCTCATCACTCGTAGTTGCTGGGACTGTGATGCAGCACAGACAGACAGTGAGGCAGGCAGGCCATGCCCAGGGCAGAGGCCCTGGCACCTCAATGCCAGGAGGTGCCTGCCCTCTGTGCCACAGCCTGCCTGGCCCCTGTGTTTACCTCTCTGTTGCCAGCACCAGTAGCACAGCTAACAACAAGCTGTGCTGTGTGCTGATGTGCCCTGGGGGATGAAACATCTGACTTTCCAAATGAATAACTCTTAAAATTACTTAAAGGAAGCCCTCTTGACAAGCTGATGTATAAGATTATTTGTCATGCACTGCACTGCTCTGCAACGAGCTTAGACTTGAACACAAGGTAGGGATCTGAAGACTGAGTGTTGATGGCACAGAGGCAGCGTGTTCCTGCAGCCTGGTGTGTGCCAGCAGCACTCCCCAAAGCCATACACCTGCCCTGAACAAGTCAGGTTGTCCCCAACATGTTATGTTCCTTGTTCTTCCCAGGCTGTGCCCTCACTTCAGTAACCCATGAGCAACTTCAGGGAGCTTTGGTTCAGTCACACAAAGCCCATAGCATTTCTCTTCATTTTAACACATGAGCAGAGAAAACCTTTTTCTCCAGACTGAGCAGCACTTCAGCTTCCCAGGTGTCTTAAGCAGGGTCAAAAAATAAAAGCTTGATTTTGAAACTTGCATTTACCCAACCAATGCTCACCCAAAGATCAAGCTTCAAGCCATCCTAAGTACTGCTAGTGTGCCCCTTCCTGTCAGCTGGCTTTCACCAGCCTGCTGCTCGCTACAGGGACTTTTCTGTTAGGTTTCAACATATGCAGAAGCCCAATAATCACTGTAATCAGGAATAAACTAGGGATTTAATTGACTCCTACACAGATGTATTAAAATTGTTGTAAAAACGAAAAATTTAATACTATGAAGATATACTCCATCATGTATTATTTACTCCACACCATTAGCTCATTAAATGAGGAATGCATAAAGTAGTCAGTAACTAAGTCAAATTAATACAAAATTAAAATGCAAAATGAGCTTTAAGCAATTCCATTTAATCTCCCTGTTTACAGAACTGGCATTGGTAGCAGGCTGCCTTGGGGTGCCCCTGCTTCCCTCACAGCACCCAGGGGGACAGGGGACAGCCAGGTGACCCCAGCCCCACACATCTGGAAATTGTCACCCTTCTTCACAGCACAGTGTGTGTTGGAGGATTTAATTTAATAATTCAAAAGTGTACACAGGCCAGAGGTCCTTTAGTGCCCTCTTTCCCTCTGGAATACACAGTGCACAGGTTCTGTGGTCCAGCTAGTGAATGGGAAAGAAATAGTCTCTTTCCTGTGAGCAGCAAGGAACAGAATCACCTAGAATTCATGTGCCCAGCAGAGCAACAAGAAAAGTGATATTAATTTACAGGGGAAGAATAGGTGGCTTTAGTTTGAGGAAGCCAGGTCGGCACCAAAGAAAAATGTGCAACTGATAAAGCGGATAAACGTACCGTGTTCAGCATATGCTGAAGTGTGCAAGGCTGTGGTTGTGCATGAGAGGTGGGAGACAGTGAGAATAAGAGGAGCAGGTTTCTCTTGCAGCCATCTCAGCCTCAGAGCAAAGTGTTCGTGCTGTGCTTCAGTCTCTTTAGAGGCATGATGGAACATGAGTGCCTGCACGGGGTAAGGATGAACTGAGATGCACAGCCTGGCTGCAGGAGCCCAGCAGAAAAGCTCCCTGCCCCAGGGAGGGGATGGCTGGTGGGGGAGCCCCAGAGTCCTGCACGGCCCCTGCTCTGGCACGTGGCTCAAACAGGGCTTGTCCTCCTGCAACTCAGGTCTTCTCTCCATATCTGCTAAGCTTCCTGCGTGCCAGCAGACCTCGGGGTCAGCTGAAATTTTATGTCAGCCTTTCAGTCTGTTCAGGCTCTTTTTAATGAAATGACAT
Organism: Climacteris rufus; assembly: GCA_013398175.1. Classification (NCBI taxonomy): domain Eukaryota; kingdom Metazoa; phylum Chordata; class Aves; order Passeriformes; family Climacteridae; genus Climacteris; species Climacteris rufus. Next base: position 351,690 of record VZRZ01004465.1, read on the forward strand.
TGAGGAAAAGAGAGCAAGCTGGGATTATGATAATGCTGTGTTTTAAACAGAATGATTTAAGGGTCCCAGGAGACAGCTATTTTGATAGCACTGTCAGGGTGTCACCAAAAACCAGGAAATAGACTCTCCAAGCAACCTGTTAAATGAGAAAAGTTCATTGGGTACAAGCTGCATAGTTCTCTTAATGAGTATTCTATCTTCTATTGGTTAATGATTTCTTGCTTCGCTCATTAGCTTAAACCACAGGATCAAACAACTGCTCAGCTGCAGAGAACACTGTCCCTTAACATTTCCTTTCATCCAGTGCAGCTTCCCAGAGAGAATGTGGTTTCTCCGGTCATTTTATTCTGGGGGAAATTAGGACTGTTTTTTCCAATCAAACACTTCTCCCTGTTTGTTCTGCAAGAAGATTTCTTTGCTGTAGCCTCAGCCCCATTCCAGCACACAAGCAGCTTCACTCTCCAGACAGTGAGTGGCTTTCAATAAGCAAGTGCTCAATGTAATGGATGAAAAACATCATAAATAAATAACAGTGCTGCAAACACTGAAAGATGATCCATCTTTCAGTAAACTGCACACGCTTTTCAGGTTTTGTGACTTCTTCTCCAGATCTCTTGGAAGTAGTGTATAAATATAAAATATTGCAGCTATCACCCTTTATTTCAGCAATCAATTTTGCTCTGTGATATTCATGTTTTGCAAAAACAGCTGTTTAAAAGGAGTTTGCTCTGCTGTGTGTGAGCTAAAAGCCAAGACAGACCGTTGCAAACAGAGGAGTAAAGTGGGCCAGTGGAAAAGGTGTTTTACAAATTTAACAATTAAGAGTGTGGTTTCCTGAGGAACAAGGAAAAGAGGTCATGTAAACTTTTGCCTTAAGCAGCTCTCAACTTCTCCAAACATCTGGGTTTCCAAAGTGTGACCTTAAACCGTGCTAATCCTCAGTGTCTGCACTGCAATATTCACCTCTCTGAGCAGCTGGTGTTTAGGAATAAAATCATATTTATTAAATGCTTGCTTCTATGTTTAGTTGGGGTTTTGCCTGCCTTCTGGTTAGCAAAATGAGTGCTGTGGGCTGACTCAGCCTGGCCAGCTTATGGAAGCCCACAAAAAAATGACAAATGTTGCCGGAGGAGTGCTTCTCCCTTGGAAATGCAATGACTGATCATTAGCATTCCACTAACAGCACTGTCCTGGCATCTCCACAGCTTCCTCCTGCCATACACAAAACAACACTGCTCAGCTCCACAGTCTGCCAAGGGTCAAATCACCCAGGAGATGAGCAGCTTGCATAAGACACAGGTTAACTTCTCCTGCGAGTAACAACTAAATATGCCTTCACTTCTGACAAACCTTGCACTCTGCTCTTCATTACAAATGCAAACATGAGCCGTCTGCCCTCCTGAGGGCAAGTCAAAGGTGCCCGATGCACATGGACTGGTTGTGCTTCCTTGAGCACCACATCGCTGCCCAGGACGCACCTGCTCCACCTGCAGCAGAGCCAGCTCCAGGTGAGCACCCACAAGGTGCCTTTTCTTATCTTGCAAACAACTTGCACGGATGCCTTGTGGTCAGGTTAACTGCCATCTGTTGTGGCTGCGGAGGCTGGCTGGGAGGCAGACCTGAAAGAATGACATGCCTTGCACCACACTCACTCTCAGTGAGATGTGGTTCCCTACTCGCTCTGCCCCAGCCTGCATCCCTGTCACTCTTGCCCATCACTTCCTCCAAGAGCATCATCTGCTGGGAAAAGTACTTTTATTACTCCTTCAGTGCTGCAAATGCACACACGTGGTCTGTAACAGACGCTGCAGAGTTGTGATCACAGCAGTTTGCAGCAAGCTCACTTCTTTGGATGCAAATAAGCTGTTTTGGATCACTGAACAATAACCAAAGTCAGTAGTGGAGAAAAGAAAGGGAAAACTTTCAAGAACAGGGACAAGTATCACTTGCTAGAACAGGAAATAACACATAATAGATAAAACCCTAAAGGTCTGAGGTCGAACAGCAGTACAATAGATTTGAGCTCACCCCAGATTTTCATCTACACCTTTTCCTGGTGCCTGTATCTGCTGGAGCATTTTTCCAGCCACACCAAACAAATGTCATTTTCAACTCATTCACACACCAGGATCAGTACAGGCACAACTCTACATTGATCTTTTTGTTAATTTCTGGCACATTCATGCAGGTGAGGTGTGTGAAATTGAGCAAAACAGTACATAAATCACATCTGCTGCCATAGTTGGGACCCCTGGACATGTACATGTACTCAGTGCATCCCTGCAAGCAAAATAATTTCCTACCAAGCTGCTTACTAAATTGCAATCCTGCATAAAAATATCTGTCTCAGATCCTTGTGCTACAGTTATGTTAAACTGGTCTTCACTCTGTTTATCCTTCTTTTATCCTTCTACTCTTAATTTTTTTTGTTTGCAAATAGAATTCTTACAGAAAATATCACAAAAAATGAAGTACCTGGCTGCCAAATTGCTTTGCTCCAGATTGGTAATTCTACAGTGAGGGTACAAATGGCTTAAAGCTCTGAATGTTAAGTCCTTGAAAAATTTCTAATATTTCTGGTTTCCCCATCATACAGCTCATTTTTCTCCTCTTACGAAGCATGAAGGAAGACAACCATGAACGAAGAATTCTTGGAAGCAACACTGTGTCGATTGCACAACTCAAACATCATTCATCTGATGAATAAATCACAGCCCATCAATAACCCTGAGGGGAAATTCCCATGCAAAGGTGCTTTCCAAGGCCCTCTTTAAAACTTGAAACTCCAGCAGTGTATTTGATGTCCTGGAGGTAACAGGTCCATTCAAACATCAGCGCTGTCACAGTCACACCGCAGGAGCCCAGCACTAGGGTGGCTCCTGGCCTGAGCTGAGCCACACACTGGGACCCCTTGCCCAGCCGTCCCCAGCACCCCTGGCCCAGCCAGGACCTCCTGCCCGGCCAGCAGCGTTCAGCAGCTGCCCCAGCTGTGCCCCTGCCCAGCCCACCTCTGCCTGGGGGCAAAAGCCTCCAGAGATGCAGCCGGAGCCACGGACCCCCCTGGTGCAGCAAGGGGAGGTGAGGAAGAGCTGAGAACAAGTTGCCTTTGTTTCCCCTGGGAGTATTTCCAAGATTAATCTCTGCAGAGATAAGAGTCCTGAAATATTTATATGAAGAATTTCATGCTTCAGTATAAATCCCATTGTAAGCCCTACACAAGTGATAGGGTTCTTCCTCCTCCCTTTCTCTCCTTGGCTGTGTCTCTCCACATATATAAAAATAAACTGATAATATCCAGCTAGGCTGAATAAATTCAAAGCTATTGAGCTGTGGAATTACAATTGCCCAGAGAAAAGCACAGAAGGAAGCGACTTCCCTTCCTACCATGCAGGGTGACTAACAGACCATAAGCATGAGCTGAGCTCCTCACCCTCCTGCCTACACAAACACACACATCCCCTGGAAGATGGCAGCTCCATTTGAGGCCAGACAGTGCATGTGTTAGAGCCGAGGGAACAGGGGGTGCGATCAGCAGCAAGCGGGGAGGAACAGTGCTGCCAGCACAGCACAGAACCCCCAAACAGAACAAAGAAACCGGGCGCGATTGGGAGAGCTACAAACGCTAATTCACAGCATCGAGTACCAACTTTCAACTGCTCCCTCCAAAGACAAGAACGGTGTTTTTCAGCCAACACTGTGAGGCACCAGCAGGTCCCAGCACCTGAGGCTTATGCCTGATTGACCAACAGAGAGCTGGCACTGCACTGCTGCTCCCTGGCAATGGCAGCTTGATCCTCCAACTCCACGCCTGCTCTAGTACCACAACGGCCCGATAACGTGCTCGTCTCCAAGTTTAAAAGTACTTCAACCTTTCTTCATTGGAATGATTTTTGCAATGAGCTGCACTGCTTTTGCCAAGGCCAGGGTTTGCATACCTGAGAATAACTTGCGCAGAGGGCCAACGCCTGTTGCTTCACCGCATCAACCTGCCAGTGATCCAGGGCTAAGCCTGCAAGGAAAGGGTCCCCTGAGCACCATCCTGTTCCTGCTGACTTGCAGCAAGTCTGCTGGTGAGAGGGCTCCCTCTGACACAGGTGAAACTTCAGGTGAGAAAAGAGACCCCCATAAACTCAACTCCCAGCCATTACTTCTCATTGAGCAAGGGCTGAGGCACCCTGATGGATCAGTCAGTGTTTGGCACTGGGCAGACACTGTAAGTGACAGGCAGTGCTTGAAAAGCCTTTTTGCTCTCAATGAGTGGCAAAGGTAGTTATTAAATTATTGTGAGCTATAAATAAAGCAGAAATGTCTGTGAATGGAAAAAGATCCTTTATCAAAAGATAGGAAAAAATAAAAAGTCTTCACACAGGTGTCCTTAAACAGGACAATGCTGCCTTTTCCAACATCCTGAGCTCTCAGAGATTGCTCCCAACAGCAGCTCCAACATCTGCTCCCAGAGATTGCTCCCAACCACCCGGCCCAGGGTCCAGCTCATTAGGTACTTGCTTTGTCCTTGGCAGGGCTTCCTACAGGAGACAGGGGATGCAGAGGGGTTCCAGCACCCTCCAGAGCCTCTGAGCCATGCGCAGAGCCACAGCAAGACAGAGCAGCTCCAGGCCCAGGGAGGCTGAATGTCCCCACCCCAGGACAAGGCATCCCCTGCTCCATGGCTCCCAGCTTCAGGAAGAGCTGGAAAGCCCCAGTGCCTTTCCCCCGAGCCCACAGCCCAGCTGCACATGGACAGTGACTCACAGGGGCTCACAATATGGTCATGAGAGATGATCTTTTTTCTCAGTCATTGTTGCATGCTAAATTTAAACATGATGAAGCACATTGTATTTCTGCCTCAACTTTATCACTTTGCAAGAAAAATGCTTGAATACTTCCCAAATTACGGCCCAGCCTAGAAGAGCTTTTTAAGCTTGCAGCAGAATTGGCTATTTCAGGCTAATAGAAGCATTGCAAGGTCAGTGCTGTGAGCCCACCCTGTGCCTCTGTGTGGACAATGAGAGCTTGCCAAGGGCAATGAGTGCAGTACACAGCAGCAGCACTCACAGGGACTGTCAAAACACGTTCTGTATTTCTTTAGTTAATAAAAATTAGGAAATTATTCCTAGCATTTTAGGAACAGTTAATGCTATGGTAGTGTGGTAAGATATATATAATCTATTGCAACATTAATAGGCAATCTCTTAAAATGCATCTACAGCCTCATAGAATGGAGAGGAACCTGAAGTGCCAGCTCAGTAATATGCACCTGCTTAATTCAGAAGATACAGCTCTGCCCCGAGCAAGCGCTGCTTCCCTGGGAGAGCAGCTTCGGGCAAGCAGAATCAGCACCTGGATCTCCTGAGCCCGGCAAAGGCCAGCCCCTGCCCACACACACCTGCTGCACTCCTCCCACCTGGCTCCGAACTACAGAGAAGGAAAATGTTGCAAAATGGACCCAAAGGCCAGCAGAGTAGGGCAAAAGGCTTCAGCGGCCAATAAAGTGCCATGTTTCCAAAAGGAAATGAGATTGTGGTGAAATGAGATGCTCCTGTAATATTGCTGCTGCTTTTAGCACACTTGAGAGTAACACTGGGGAGGAAGGCCAGGAACATGGCCAGCAGCTGCCAGCTCACAGCAAAGGCCACATAGATCATTCCCAGCCCAGTACTGGTGACAGCTTAAAAGTTTGATCTGCTCTTTAGAAGTTAGTGCACAAAAACGTTTCAATGCACGGTTCCATGCTGGTCATCCATTAAAGGAAGCAAATGCAGTCTAAGCCTTCCCACGTAGTTTTCAGAGAGAAAATAAGTGAACTTTTCTGCCAATATTGTGTCACCTCATAAATTCCCTTCACAGAAGAGCAGCAGTAAGTAGTGGTGTGAAGCAGGTACTAACCCATTGCAGTGAATTACAGCACGGTCCTGAAAGCAGTTTCTTATTAACACCAGTGGACTTTGGCTCCACCAGGTATTTAACTATATTTGGTAATTTAGCTATGAATTTTGGCTGCTGAACTGCTCACTTCTTATGTTAGACATGAGAAGCAGCCACCTGGGTGCGCAGCCCTAGCATGAAATTAAGGAAGAGTACTTAATATCTGGTATCATGTCACTTGGGTGCTGTGTAAGTCTTACTTCACTCTGGGGACTGTCTCTAATGCCAGACAACCAGAAAACAGAAGATGGATTTAGTCTGGATCTTTTGCATTGAAGCAAAACTAATGCTATGATTTAGCTGGATGGAAGTGCCACGCTGAGGATCACCACCACACAGACTACATCTGCCAGTTGTAGAAACAGTCGGTAGGATGGATAAGCCAAAAAACCCAATGCAGCCAAAAAGGTTCATTTGTGCAATTAAACAACTAATCAAGGTGTCAGCTCAAAAGATGCATCCACAGTGTATCAGGGATGAAACAAGGCAAGTGCATCTTACAGTGAAAGACACAAAAACCAGACAATGTATTCTGTATCCATGTCCATTTGCATGGCTTCTCCTCAGCACAGAACTAGAGCAAGCTCTTTTCCAGCACAAAAATATTTTAGAATTCTAGCCATGAGAACAACAGACATAGAAATTACTGTAAAAAGCTATCTAATACAGGAGCAAGTTACAGTGTTTTTAACACTTAGTTGTAGAATTCAAGGACAGCAGTGAATGAAATTAAACAAAACCATAATGCCTTCAGGACAGACACAAACCCAAGCCAGATACTAAGCTAAAGCAAATCTGACATCAGTGCAGCAACGTCATACATCATGTATGATGTGTATGACATTGGCCTCAGTGGCCCATCACTGAGGATAAGTTCCTACTGTTTCCAAAGCTGTTTCCAAGAGTAGGGAAGTGCAGAAATAAAGAACCTGTAACTGGGGTCCATAGTGAGAAGGACAGAAGTGGCCATAATTTTAGCATTGCAGATTTCTGACTCTGTTGCTTTGCTCAACCTGAATACTACAGAGTAACCACACATGATGAACATAAACAGTGTGGTCCAACCCCCTCACTATAAAATTGCAGTTCTAGTGCCATAAATTGTGATTTCTGTGGGGACAGAAGAAGTCTGCTTTTCCCAGAATTAGTCTTGGGCTTTGTAAAAGTCACACACTGTAAATACATTTAATACAATATTTTTATAGCATAGCACTGTGAGACCCAAAGCATTTATCAACTCAGCATTTATCTGAGTAAGTGCTGATTTGCCATTGCCAGAGTTGTTCCCATAATAACATTTAGAGTACCATATTCAATACAGTCTTTTCTTCATTGTCCATGGGTTTGTATGATCTTAGAAGAAACCTTGCTGGCTATTGAGTGAGAACACAGTGTTAACACCACCAGCAACCTGAACATTCATTTCCCCTCCCTTCTGTTCACCTTGGGGAAGTGGAAGGGCTGCCCAAGGGGGTCAGGGCCTCTTCCACCATCTCCATGAGTGACAGGCTTTGGCTCGAGCACACACTGGAGCTGGGCCAGGCAGTGCCAGGCAGGAAAAGCTTCTACAGCACTGGCACACCAGGGGCAGCTGGATTCCATTGGATTCCATTGTAATCTTCCATTGGATTACACTGGTCTTTTCTGTAACAAAAGGATGGAATAGCCCAGTGCCTTGAACTGTGTTTAAGAGCTAGGGTCTGGTTTCTGCCTATTGTAGGGTATCCTGACTAAGCCTCTGTGACATGTATTCATTTTTCAGATCAACGCTTGTTATTAGTTTCATAGTTAGCTTTGTTCTTCTACTCAGGAGGGACATCTGATGTGTCCTGACAGCTCTACCCATGTTTGAATGTGACTATTGGCAGATACATGGATATGGGACTACTCCAATTCCCTCTAGCTTGTCAGCTGCTGAAAATGGATTGACAAATATCTACTAAGAACCTAAACCAGCAGAACAAGTCAGTCTTAGGAGAAAAGCAGTGATCTCAAATTTTGTTTTCTTCTACAAAGCAGAGACCTACAAGTCTTGCTTGGGAGCCATTGCTTCTTTGAGCATGAAGTTTCCTTCAATCTGTACTTGGCAGAGTTAGGCGATTTGACCTCTGACAATAAACCATTCTTAATAAGCAATTCTTAATTCACACATTATTAATTAGGATTTACTTCAGACAGAGCAATTTGTCAGGACTATGCACCAAAAGGCAGTGGCCAGAAGGAAGCCCAAATTCTCACACCCAGCAGCCTGAAAACACCTCAGATTGGAGAGTCCAACTGTTCCACCCTTATGAAAAGGTGACAAATAGCAATGTAGTGCAGAGGACATCTCCAGAGAAACCAGATTCTCACACTGTCTCCTTGAACTGTGGAGAGACAAATTCTTATGGAATGTTTCCATGTGTGCCTTATTAAAGAAAACAGCTGCATAGCAAGAAAAAAATCAATTACTTGAAAAAATCCAGAAATCTCCTGCAGTATGTTGCTGTCTTCTTTATGGTAATGATCAATACTGAATATTAATTGAAAATCAATGGTACCAATAATACTTCAACTAAATACAGACTCTAGCTCAAAGTTTTCTTGTATTTCCTGTGTGATGCTTTCTCCAATATCATCTTAAGCACTTCATTTTTTGGCTATAATTAAAGATGCTATCGTGTGCTGTCTGAAAACTGATCACAGTCTGTTCATAAAAACCTGCTAGGCAATGTATCATTGTGATCACAGCTTTCCACAGAAGCTTCTCCATGGAGCCAAGGCAGCGGCATGCATCCATTCAAGATGATCAACTGGGCCTTGAGAACACAAGAGAGATTGTTTTGGCCATTAATGGGTACAAATGCTGCAGTTTAATTTATAGAAATTATAGCCTTAGTACCTTCCCAGAAGCATGGCTTTGAATGATAGGCATCTTGATTTTGTAAAACGACATCTGAAAAAGACTGGCACAAAAATGCTGTCTCCAGCATGTCCATAGGGCCACTTCACTGCCCATCAGGACAAATGTCCTGGAGCACTAAAGAGATTGCATTTATAATAATTGTATTAGAATTGCAATGATGAATTCTGACAGCTGTAACTTCTGCAGGCTTATGACTGGAATGCAAAATTATGTATTATCTCTTCCTCCTTTGCCATTTGACTTGCATTTCCATCAGCAAGACCCAGAAAACCTGAAATTAGTATTAGCATTGGTACACCTCCACCAGAAATTCATGGCAAAAACAGGGGAGTCATTTCAACTGACTGCCCAATTCATATCCCTAATAAAGCAGGATTTAAGTACAGTTTAACAATAGGCCTAGTGGTAATAGAGAGTAAACAGATTGCATCCTACTGACAGTTCACAAGAGCTGCTGAGGTTAGTTCATAGAAGTGCTCTTTGACACCAGAGTTACAATCATCTGTCCCGAAGCACAACCTATAAAAACAAATACAGAAAAGGATTCTCTTAGCAGGTTAAAGCAGTGTGATGTATTGGAAAGTGATCCCTCTAAGGCAATGAGAGCTACAGAAATATTCCCTCAGCTGTGTTTAAATAGAAACTTTGTACGTTGATCATCTGAGGAACTGCTGACAGAATTACAGGTGGAGCCATTGTTATATCTTGCACCATAGGCACAGATTTGTGATGCACAACCCATCACCCAGATGTGCTGAGGGAAAAAAGTGCTCAGCAGGCCAGAAATGAAGGCCAATTACAGGTACCACATGAACTCACTCAACATGGAAATCAGTCACTGGTTGGGATCTTTCATTTCAGCTCCCAAATATTGTTCCACTCTTATTTACTATAGCTTTGTTGTGATTCAGGAAGCACTTGCTCATTAAACCTAAATATTTGAAAAACTTTGCAAACACATTCAGTCCAACATAAATCACATTTGGCAACCCACTCCCCCTTTGATACCCAAATCACTTGGATCTTTCACAGTATCTCTAGATGGCATCTTGTTCCCATGTTCTTCTTGCTTTATGCAGCCTGATGTTTCAGCACATTCCCATTTCTATGCACTATGAGGCCTCACTAGCACTACAAGCAGGGAATTAAATTCAGAACTCAGCCCTTGCAGTGCACAAGCAACCCCAGAGGAAAGCCTAATGACTATGAACAGAACCAAAAGGAATAAAAGAGAAGCAAGTGCTGGCAAAACATGAAGCAAAGTCTTATCTAAAATCGTGTGCTTCTGTGAGTCTTCCAAAGTTATCATCCTGATCTTAGCAGGCATTTACTCTTCCTGTTGGGAAAGCCTCCATCAGTGCATTATGCAGAGGCTGCCCTCATGTACAGGAAAGGAGAAGAAAGGCTTTAGTCAGACATTTTTCTGGCAATAGCCTGTGCAGGTATTTACATTCCCTCATTGCTTCCTGGGACCCTTCCTATATCCACAATTGCATAGACAGGAGCAGAGTAAAGAGCTGAGTTAGGTTTAGAGAGGGGAAGACACTATAGCCGTCTAAATTATTGCAATTGTCTTGGGATTGCACAAGCAGATGCCCCCAGCTCCGGCATCCAACACCCCCACCTGGGAGTCAGAGTCTCCTCACTGTGCAAGCCAGAGCCCCAAGCAGCTTCAGTGCGATCTCCTTCCAGTCACATCAATGGCAGAACGTGCAATACAAAGGAAAACAAGAAGTGGGATTTTGTTCCCAGCATCAACAGTTGGGGGGAATAATTTATTCATGAGCTCAACCAACTTAAGGCAGCTCATATCTGATACAAAAGAACATCTGAGGAGTTCACAGAATGGTACAACAAGAATCAGTATGTAAAACAATTACAATTAAAAAACCTGAAACTAGAACCTAACCCATAAAAAGAATAAAGCTCTGCAGGGATCAGAATTGGCATTTCTCAAGGTTGTGCAGTTTCAAACTACAGCTAATTCCAAGTCAGAAATTACTTTTCTTTTTAATGCAAAGACATTATATAACATTTCAGTTCATTACAGTAGAAACTGCAAGTAAGATTTTCTATGAGATATGAAGATGCATTACTTAGCTCTTTAAAGGTGTATTTTGACCATGTGTTTTGTTTGTCCCCAAGTATGTCCTTGCCATCAGTATACCCATATTTTCAGTGTTAATGAAATAGCAATTCCAAAGGGAAAAATGTCGCATCAGAAAACTCTCCATGGCTTTAATCATGAGCCAGAAATGCAGCAGAAAATTTGGTAAATGAAGTGCTTCTGCTGTCTTTCTGGAATACCTTAATTCGGCTATTGATTCTGAGGTTACCTGTCCAAACCTCTGATCACAGGTCCTGGGCTGCAGTTATGCCCTGCTCTGAGCATTTATGTGAAAAGAACAGCTCTAGCAAATAGGATTTTTCAGACAGCAGAAACCAGAAAGATTCTTTCCTTGGTGCTATTCTTAGACTGAAATACTCATCCTTAAATTGCTTCTGTGTCTCCAACTGGGTTGTCTGGCAAGCTGACAGACAAATCTTACTAAAAGACAGACTTGATAAATATGCCAGGAGAAGTACTTGCAGTCTTGTTACACAAAGAAAAAAAAAATGAAAAAATAGAAAAAGAGCAAAAGAATAAGATAGGAAATGCCAATTGCTCAGCTGCTCTGGCTCCATGGATAACTTCTGGAAAAAGGCAGTGAGGAAAATGATCATTTATGCCAAACAAGTCAAGGCAAAATATTTAGGCTTTTTCTTTGCCTGATGTACAGAACCAACCTTCTGGGTCTCCTAGATCTAAGCAGGAGAGACTCTTGCCAGGCTTGCTCCCACTGCAGCGGTCAGAAAGACCCTCCCAAGCCCCACGCTGCAGTTGAAGTCAGGATGTTCCACTGTTGTTCACTTATTGTAGAGAAACTCATTCAAGTCAGTCTTGGGATCAGATGCCGGGGGAAATAGGAACAAAAATGCTTTCTGTTGTCCTTCTGATCTTTCTGCTCATTGTCTGCAAGCCTCTATCTGAGCTCCGAGCTGCAGAACAGCAGAGAAGCTTTTAACAAAACCAGACTTTATATTCTTCTGTAATCACATGCTTTGGAGCAGAGTTTCAAAGCATTTTGGTATGTTCAGGGTATGTTACAAGACACCTAAATTCAGAGTACCTGAACAAGCTGTCACTTGCTCCCTCTGCAGTGAATGGGCCAGACCCCTCCCAAAAACCATAGGGTGTCAGTGGGGAGGGCTAAGTCACCCCCAGAAGTACTTTTCTACCTCTTCTAAGTAAATAGAGCAAAAATCGGCAAGGTGGATGCAAAGCCATCTTTGCATTTTTATGAGTACCAGATAGGGTTTTGTTTCCTTTCAGCACGGGACCTGGACAGTCACTGTGCTGTCCTTCCACACCTCCTGCCTGTTGCCAGGGGCCTTCAAGGGCAAGGCACGACCTGAAAGCTTTCCCACTAAGTCCTATTTCTCCAAGCCTGAGACCACAGATAAGTGAGCCTGTCAGTCTCAATAACTGTGCCCATCTCACAGAGGTAACACAGGAATGCTGCTTTTAGGTGCATGCATATGGTGCTTTTGTTCACAGCAGGGTACACCCAGGAATTATAAGGAACAGGCTAAATTTCCCCAGGCTCTTGTCTCCAGCCTGAAGATTGAATCCTTTGCTCTGGCATTGTTTTGCCCACAAATAACTGTAAAAAAACTAAACTACACTTTCAGAGGAGGGCAACAACTAAAATTTATTCTGCAAATGACCCAGCCCAGTACTAAGAGTTTGTCAAGTGAATTCAGTTCTTTTATAGGTGACTTTGTTGAATGCTATGCACTGACTTGATGAAGCTAAGGGAAACAGGAGGAAATGTAAAATTATAATTCAGAGGATAAAAGATTCTTAGGAGCCATTTACTATTACTACTATATTGAATCAAAATACATGTTGAAACAAGGCAGAATGGCAGTCTTGTGCCACTGTGTTACCACAATTAACAGAACACCAAGTCAGTTATTTTCTCTCCAGTTCTGCTTGTTTGAGGGACCCTTGAAAGTCAGTAAAAACAAAATTAAGTAAATACATGACAACTGAGAGCACATTCATCAAAAAGTGAGTCAACCAAAAAAGTCAAGAACCAATTTCAGCGTGTCTTTAACAGGTATAAATAGCAGCCATGGGAGTCAGAGATTGTGACACTTTCTTCCACATGTAAACCCAATGCACCAAAAGTGATTGTTCCCCTACCAATTTTTTCCTATTTACATCCATAACAACTTGCACACCGGTGTAAAAATATTGTATGCATAGTGTGTATTAAAACTGGAGAAGTCCCCAGTTTCCCTCTAAATACAGCCGAGAGCCCAACCATTTAGCTCTCCTCCCCCTGTAACAAAGGTCGTGCTCATTTCAGTGCAAAAAGACAAAAGTTGTATAAAGGATTAGCAAGAATAATTATTTCAACACCTGGGTTAGTGTCTTGCAGCAGAGACAAGCCCTGTTGAGCGGGTTCTGCAGAGCCTTGGCCTGCACGGCCGGGCAGTGCCCCAGCCCGGAGCCAGCGGCGGATGCACCGGCCCGGCTCTGCTGCTGAACCTCTTCCCTCCCTGGGCCATTCACAGCAAGGGAAGCAGCGTAAACAAACAGCCCCGAGCTACATTAACTCCGCCGACAGGAAAACACATGATCCTGTCATAAAGCATTCATCCAGCCATTCTTCAAAACCTTAAGTAAAGCTGTAATTTGCTGTCACTGCAATCCAGACGTTCATTTTCTTTTCCAAAATTGTTCCTTCCACAGAGATTATTCAGCCTCCAAAGCAAAACTCAATATTGTGTCACTGGCCTGTTAGGTTTAAGTCTTGGTTTTGAGGATTTTTGTTGTTTGAGTTTACAGTGAGAGGAAGTAAATGCCTCAGAGCTCAGTTGCCCTAGCAAAGAGTCTGCATCCAAAACACCCGACAGGGCTAAACTTGTCCTAAGGAGTAAAAAAAAAAAAAAAAAA
>VZRZ01004465.1:365630-397095 GCA_013398175.1 Climacteris rufus
AGTTAAAGACGGAAGTGTTAATTTTCTCCAATGATCTGTGATTTCTAAAAGTGTATATAAGAATTAAACGAAGGTGGGTTCTCCCCCTTCTGCCCTTTGCTCTGAACACGACTCAGACTCCGACTCTCATTATTTCTGCGTCTTCGGCTGATAAGCCGTAATAAGCAGCTAATAACTGGTAATAACTGGTAATATTCATGCTTCCATGAAACAAACTTTTCAGGAAAGAAAATTTACTAAATACATAATTCTGACTGAGTTTTTCTTAACCACAGTTAACTAGAATGTATTTTAATAACTACAGGACCTCTAAAAAAAAAAAATTAAGCCCCGAACAATACTTCCTCTACCACGCATACAGTCAGCAATGCTTCCCTGTGGCAGACTTAATCAGAAATGGAAATTAATTTAGCTCCTCCTGATTGATAATCATGAGGCCACAGCTCTTCAACAAAACGGAATTAAAAGGAGTCGTGATATTGTTACAGAGTTTCCTTGTGGGGAGCAGAGTGACACATCTCACCATTCACACTTTTTTACTACAACGTCACTTGTTATTTGCAGTTTGACTCCTTTCAGAATTGTTTTCTGACTTTGGATTTGTGCAGTGTATGAGTGCAGCTCTGATGGCCCAGAGCCAAGGCGAAGGGCCAGGAGCCCAGTGCCCCTGCTTGGGGCCAGGGCAGCGTGACAGAGACAAAGCCTCCCCACAACTTCCCTTGCAAAAGTCTCCACAAGACTGGCAGACAAGGGATGGCAGACAACTCCTCCGTGCAAGTTTCTTTACACATATTATTCAGGATGATATTTGTGTTAATCAGGAATTTGTAGGTCAATGACTTAAAAAACCTTTAGTCTATAATTAAGTGCCTGAAATTCACATGAGAACCAACATGGGAATTAACACCAATTACATTGCAAAGTAACCCTTACTCTGCCCTTCTGCAGCACCAGAAAATCTTGTCTTGAAAGAATTAACTCTGATTACAAGGGACTAAAAAAATACCCAAGACAGACATACATTTAATATGCATAGTCCCACTGAATTTATTAGCCTTTGAACGTAGGTCACAGACTGCAGAGCCTTGGGATGGGCACATCTCCCCTTGACATGCTGCGATCCTGCAGGTTTGAGATCCACCTCAAGCAACTCTGCCAGCCACCACGCAGCTCTTAGCTGCTGCACTTCTCAGATCACTGTTTCCCCTCTGAATCCTGCCATCTCACACCTCCCCTCTGATGTAGTATTTTAAAATGTCTATTACAAGAGTTGCACAGCAGCCTCTCAACATAAATCCATTTTTCCCCTCATTGCACAGTAAATAAATTACATTCCATTTTCTCAAAGCTTTTGAATTCTGTTTCCACTTAAAAGTTCCTGTTGCTGGAGAAGCCCAACCCTGTTACAATGAGGACTGTCTGAAATGATGCTATAAATACAGGTTTTGAAGCTGCAGCCTCTCCCAAGAGGATGTTTTTAAGGAGGTACAAGCAGTGTAGTGTCTTTCATGCAGTGCAAAGCAAAACCCTTTTTGTCCTCTGTGCCAACAGCCGTTGCATTTTATTTTTTTTAAGAGCTTCTGTCATTCACCTAGCTGTTCCTCCAAGGTACTAGAAAATAACTAACAAGTTTTGCAAAATAACTTTTTATTCCTAAGAGACAAGTATTGAGACATAATGCTCGGTCAAGGAAACAAATCCTTACTTTATACTGTTTGCTGCCATCCAGGCAATTAAGTTCTTAAAGCTTCAAGAGGCCTCCTGAGACTTCACTTGGTTTCTTAGAATGCAGGTCAGAAGGGAACTAACACAAAAACTAAAGACCGTTCTTCAAAGCAGCTATGCATTTTCCACTATCCCAGGGAAGCTGATTATTTCTCCTCTGGTTTTATATTTTCATGACTTTCTTAATGATGCATGTTCAAGTTCCAAGGCACCAACTCCTAATCTGTACCATTTTTTATTTCAATTGCTGCTCCCCGGCCAGTCAAGTCCACAGCAGACAGATCCAGGAAGACAGGGAGGAGAAAGCTGCCAGACAAAGCACGGGTGGGGGTACCTGACTGGCAAACATTCACCACTTCTAATTTCACTGCTCCCGTTCACTCCCCGTTTGTACCTTGCTCATTTCTCCCCTATTAAACCTTCAGTATATTCACTTCTGGCCACCGTGAAGCCTGCTACATACAGGCATTCAAAGCAATCTGTACATTTACATTCGAAAATCTTTAATGCTTTGTGCAAAAACTTTTTAAAAACTTAGTATTTTTTGAAGTCCTTGGACACAGTTCAGCCAAAATAAGCAGGGTAGCTAACGCTGCCCGAGTGCGTGGTGCAATACTGGCCATGGCTCTCTGCAGGCCCCCTGTGAGCTGATGTCTCTGGCACAGCAGGGTAAGGACCACAGACCGAATTCATAGCACATCCCCGCACCCCCCACAGTCAGACCTCCTCCTGCACCAGCAGAGTAGACCCTCACTGCCCAACAAGAATTTCCTCGTACTTTCATGGGACAATTTACTAAAAATAATGCCAAGTCAGGCTTTGTCACACAGATAAAAACATCCAACAGGTTCAGCAACAGCTAAAAGGAAAGGATTCTTCCTAACCTGCAGATATTCAGACTTTGTTTTTAGGAAGGAGTGAATTTGAAAAATTCCTGATTTCTCACTTAAAGCAGAGGAGAAATTTCAATCAACACTTCCTGCATCAAGCAGTTTCCTTTCACTTCAGCAGGTGGTGGCGATTTTATTCATAACCAGCAACAGATATTCTCGTTGGTCTCCAGTCTCCCAATGAGATTTGAGGAGCAAGGATGGGGCACAGGACAAAGATGCATTCTTTTAAACACTGTTTCAAAAGATGAAGAGCATTTCCTCAGTCTGTTTTTGGATTTTTCCATTATGAATCACTGTAGCTGAGATAAACAAGGTCAGGGGTTTGAAATGCCAGAGTTCATTATCTCTCCACACTCAAGCAGTTCAACTGGCTCCAGTGTCAGTAATTGGTTCACCTGATATTAATACCAAGCTCCCTGCCTGTAGAAACAGTCTCTTCATGTAATGCTCATGGGGGAGAGAAATAAAAGGAAAACTAGGTGGGCAAACAAATTAGGAGGTGCTGCTGTTGCTCATCAAATGCTGAAAGGCCATTAACCAGGGTTTTGGAGAAGGCAGCTCAAGAAATATCCTTTCCAATACATAAGGGAGCACAAGATTGCCCTAAGTTTTAGTGGCCATGAGAAGCTGGTTGCCTTTATTTTGGTGAAAATAAACCTTTTCTGAATATTCCAATGTGAATATTTTAGAATAAGTATCTATTGCAATATGATAAAATCTGTTTTTGGTAAAGAAGCTGAGCCAGAGCATTGAGCAATGAATGATAAACTGTAGTTACAGTAAAAATTCTTAGAGGATTACTTTCACTATGAAAAATGTAAAAAATACAAAGCTTGCAGCTCTCAGCCTAGGTAGCTGAAAGGGGAACAACCTTCAAATGAGGTTGGCTTGATTCCTGCCCTGCCCCATACTGCCAGTTGCTTTTTGCAAAACCTTCAGGTATTCAAAAAAAAAGGTGAAATCAATTGTTCAGTGCCCTTTTTCAATTGTCTTGAAGCCAGCTGAAAGCTCATGAAAGGAATTCCTGCAACAGTGAAACTTTTTCAAAAGCATCCAGGATTATTTAACCTCTTATCTCCTCAGAATCAACAGGAGTCCCAATGCTAACTTCAGTACAGAGAAAAGAAGTCAAAATGAAGCTTCAAAGCTCTCAGAAAGCTGCTATGGGTGAGCAAAAGCCAGCGTCTTTCAAATAATGTGTTGGGTTGTTTTGTATTGTGTTTAACCACACGTTCACATCAGGACCACTCGTGCTAAGCAGAATCATCCCCCGTGAAGGGGAAGGCTGCCCTTGCACACAGGGACACATCGACCTTCTGCCAGGAGAAGGATCCAGGCTCCCTCCTTACACACCCCTCCCCAGTCTGAGGATGGCAGCCTCACACCCACTGGCACAAGTGCACGGAGATGAGGACACCAAGCCAGGCATGGCAGCACTGAATGAACTGAAAGCCAACTGTGCACAGCCACACAGCTTTCCACGCAAAGGGGCCTTGGCACTAATGTAACGCACCCACCTGCAAAGCCACTGGGGCTCAGACCACACCCGTGTGTGCTGGGCCTGCTCAGCTTCACAAGCCTCGGTGGTGCCTTCAACTACGGCTGTTCCCCGAGGAGCTCCAGAGCCCTGGCTGCTGCCAGCACCGCCCGTGCCACCCCGGGCACCGAACGGGGCGCGTTCACCAGCACGGCGAGATCGGAGCCCTCCCTCTCCAGGGCTTCAAGGAGTTGTTCTGGCATCCTTTGCATTTTACCCACAGTGACAGGGGAGCCTCGAGTCAGCACTGTGCAAACACTCCAGCCTAAAGATGAAGCACTCAGTGAAAACCTGGTGTGTCAGGGACATGGTACCAGAATGTAATTTTCTCTCATTTGGGGAGCTTTCTGAAACATCAGTTTATCCTTTAAGGTTCAATTAAAAAATTTGGGATGAAATCCAAGGCTGGTGGTTTAATCACTGAGTCAAACAGTATCCCTGCAACCTGTCACTGCACATGGTAGAAGGTTCTTAGACACAAGACCTGAAAAACAGAAAAAGCCTAGCAAACTACTTATACTTTAAGTAAAGGAACAGAAAAAGTGGTTAGTGTGTTGTGACTTAGAGAAATTAATAGTATCAGATGAAAAATACATTTTCTGACGTAGCTCAGGGAGATTTGCAGAAATGCTTAAAAATATTTAATGTACCTAAAGTGCCAAACTCTGCAGGACTTCACACAGAGCTATCTGTCTCCATATCCATTTACTATTCAGCATGTGTAACCTTCCTACAGCAGAACAGACACTGTCCACATTTGCTGGGTCCCAGACTCAAACCAGAGTAACTTCTTCTGGACAGCCAAGAGATGAAGAATGTGCCACTGATCCCTTCAGGCCTGGACCCCACTTACCAGCCCAAGTCCCACTCCCCAAAACTCTGATGGACGGGGTCTGCTTTAGCCAAGCTGCTGCAGTGGGAAGGCAGAAGGTGTTTGCTAGTGCAAGGAGCAAGAGGACAACAGTCTGGCAGCATGCCTGATTCTCCTTAGCTCTGCATGAGCAGAATGCAGCTGCACGTTAGAGAAGCTGTTTGACAGAGGAAGGGGTGTAAAAACAGCAGGAGATTGAATAAAAGCAGGGAAACTGCTCTGAGGCTCAGTAGCATCAGGGCTGCACAACATCGTGCCCCTCAGCTGCAGGCTGTGGCATCAGGAGCTAAGCAATATGCCACACAAGCCAACTTGTCAACCCATGTAATTCCTGTGTAAGTAAGTCATCTCTTTCCTGCATCCTGGATATAGTGGGTTTTTTCCTCAAAACCTCGTCTGCCCAACAGCTGGACAGAACACATCTAGTTCTGAGGTTGCCAGTGAATGCTGTGTAACTGTTTCATTTTGCTCATGGTCACAATGCTAATAGAAGAGCTTCTTGAGTTTATATAAAATGCAGATAAGTAGGTTACTTGACCCCTAATTTAGAGCTGTGTATTGCATATCCATTTAGAAACTCAGCCAGGCCATATTTATAATTCCTATAGTGTTTTAAGTCTTCTAAATGTCTTTCTAGCCAGAAAGACTTACTAAAGTGCTGCATGAAAAGTAGGATGTTCTTTCAGGCATCACCCACTAAACCCAGTTTTCACAAAGAACTTGTTCAACTAGAGCAAAATGGAAAAAGAGCATCACTACTATGCTACAAAAGCATTTACTACACTTGCATTATCTTCTGGAGACATGGTATCTGAAAACACATTAATGCTCTGCTCTTGAAAGAAGCAGAAGACCTGAAAACCAGCCAGACCAGATGGTGGGTGAGTGTGGGAAGTTACTCCAATAAAACAACCTTCTCACAATGACCACAACCAGTGGGGGAAGCCAAATACCCTACTCCTTCACTAAAAAAAAAAAAAGTGAATAGTGGAGCAAGTGTCTACATAAAATAATTGCTACTATTGTGTTCACACATCTGGTAGAAGCCACCTTCTGCTTTAACTGTGTTCCTTTATGCTCTTCATTTACGCCAGAAAAAAAAATGTTAAAAGTCAAAGCACTTCTTCTAGAAGTAACTACTGATGCCCCATTCTCTGCTTGAGCTTGTCCATGTTTTGTTGGGAGCCATTGTTGATATCAACACAGAGCAATTACTAGGAACTTCTTCAATACATCTTCAAGTGACACAATACCCTACCCTCAAAATTAACCCCAGATAATCCTCCCAAGAACTGGGGAGCATTGTTCCTTGATTCTGGGCTGCCATCTCACTTGCCCGCTGTTTGCAGAGATAATACTCAAAGGCTTCTTCCTCTTTGAGCCTTCCAAAAGCGACAGTATCAAACAAAAGGACAGCACTTTCACATCTCTTCACTCTAGTGTCAGAGTCCACAGCACAAAAATGAACCACACCAAACATGGAAAGAGGAACTTCTCACTTCTTCCAGAAAGCTGTGTGAGACTCTCTAGGCACAGATGGTCATACATCTAAAAGGCCCACAAACTCCATCAGAAAATCAAGATGAAAAGATCAAAAAAAAGTTTAAGTTCCTCCATGTGCCAACCGCATGACCAAGGAACTTCTAAGGGACCTTGAAATGAAGTGCACTTTGCTTTCTCAGGCATATCACTGATGTCCACTACCAAACACCAAGAGATTCAGCTTGAATAAAGGTGTTAGAGGCTGCCCTTAAGAGTTAGTTCTGGTCCTCATTTATCAGAGTGCTCTGGTTTCACATCACTGACCTTGAGCCAATGCCTTTACACAACAGGTGGCTGTGTTTTCTACTTTTCCCAGAGTCATCAGTCCTGCTGCAACAAACCTTTTTGGTTCTGTTCTCCTCCAGCCTTCACCACAAATTCATGGCAAACATCTCTCCTTACTGTTATTCTGAAAACTAGGTAATTTTCCTGTGATTCCTCTTTCAGCTTCCCTGGACACCAGCAGCTACTAAAACTGAAGCTGTAGTGAAAGCAAAAGTTGAATGCTACATAGCCATTAAGAATGAACATGCTAATGAGTTCTCTGAAATAGCTGAATCTAAGGTTACAATCAATGGCATTGATTGTCTTGGGGACAGGGGATTACAAAAAAAAAAAAGATAATTATAATCACTTCTGCAAACAAAATCCTTTTTTATTAATTAAGGTGAAAATTTACTGTCAATAATGTTTACTAGAAGCAAGTTCAAGATTTACCTGATAATGGTGCAATATGCATTATCTCACTGCTGTAACAGGATACTGAGCAGACATCTCAGGGCTGAAGCATCCAAGTTTACCTGCCACTTTTGAGGCAATAGACAGCAAAAGCCTAATCTTCAGCTGTTATCAAGGACATGAGCCATTCTAATTTTGATTGCTGAGTCTGTACAAAATACATAAGGTACTTAAAAACTGTCCTAACTTTCCATCTTGACAAAATGCCAATTTGCAGGAAACAGGACACCTGATACCCATGTGTTTGCTGGCCCAAGCCACAACATTGCTGACACCACTAAAAAAAAAAATCTGCAGGTGAGAGAAGAAGAAACGGAGCAAGTCATAACCATCTTAATGTTCTAAATCCCTGTCTGTCATGGGCAGCCTCACATTTGTCAAAGGACCTTCATGAGAGCCACAGCATGAGGCAGCCAAGGGGCTCACTCAGAACCCCCCCCAACAGACCACAGCCTCTTGGGGGTAAATAACCTTCCTGTGTCAGACTTTGGAATTGCACTCTGGATAATTGTATCACTAGGACAACAATTTCATGACCATTTCTTATTTCATAACCATTCTCCTGGAAAAGCTGGCCTCCCACAGCTTGGACAGCCACACTCTTCACTGGGGTGGAACAGCTGGATGTCTGGGCCCAGAGGATGGTGGGGAATGGTGCCACATCCAATTGACATCCCCTGGGGATCAGTAGTGGGCCCAGTCCTTTTTAATAGCTTTACTGATGATCTGCCTGAGGGGATTGAGTGTACCCTCAGTAAATTTGCAGACAACACCAAACTGGGTGGCAGCATCAATTTGCTGGAGAGCAGGAAGGCTCCACAGAAGGAACCAGACAGACTGGATCAACAGGCCAAGGTCAGTGGTGTGAGGTTCAAGAAGGCCAGGTGCTGGGTCCTACGCTTCGGCCACAATAATCCCCTGCAGCACTACAGGCTGCAAAAAAGTAGTTGAAAAGCAGCTCAGCAGGAAAGGAGCTGGGGGTGCTGGTTAACAGCACCTGAACTGGAGCTCAGGTGGGCAAGAAGACCAATGGCACCTGGCCTGGATCAGGAATAGCGTGGCCAGCAGAACCAGGGAAGCGATTCTTTCCCTGTACTCAGCACTGGTAAGGCCACACCTTGAGTGCTGTGTCCAGTTCCAGGCCCCTCAATTCAGGAAGGACATTGTGGAGCTGGAGTGCACCCAGAGAAGGGCAGCAAGGCTGGTAAAGGGTCTAGAGGGTAAATGCTATGGGGAGCAGCTGAGGGAGCTGGGGTTGTTTAGCCTGGAGAAAGGGAGGCTCACAGGTGACATTCTCGCTCTCTACGACTCCCTGAAAGACGGTTGGAGCCAGGTCGGTCAGCCTCTTCTCCCAAGCAATCAGTGACAGGACAAAAGGACAGCCTCAAGCTGTACCAGGGAAGGTTCAGGCTGAACATCAGGAAGAATTTCTTCACAACCATCACAGGTTGAACTTGAACTCACAGGTTTTTTCCAACCTAATTGATAGTGTAGTTTCAGACCAAGAGCCTTTTTTCTAGTGATTCACCTGTCTGCCATCTTTGAACTCCCCATTTATTGTGGTCTGGGGCCACAGCAGATGTCTGACAAGTCAAGGCTGAATCCTTTCTATCTCCTTAATGGAGACAGAATGCATCTGCTGCCTAGTGCCAAGTGGGTTAGCTGTATTACTTGGATTACGTAGCCTACAATTCAGTGGTTGGTAAATGAGGAGGGCTGGTGGCGTTCAGCAACACGCTCCGCCCCAGGCAGCTGGAAAACACCACGTGCAAGCCATTTTCATTCCTGTCACAGTCATCTTTCCCCCCAATGTCTCCTAATGACTGTCCTGCCTCTTCTCCTACATTCAGCAAGCACAAGGACCACATGAGGGGCTTACAGGGATGAGGCACCTCACTCAAGGTATCCCAGTGGAGGTACAGCCCCTGCCTCACACCCCAGTCAGCAAACATGAGCTCAATGTGGCATCAATCTCTAAACCTCACAGAAGCAACTTGCATATTAGACTTTGGCTTCAAGTCCCAGCAAGGTGTGAATTATTATCCCACAGTGACCATCTAAATCTCATAATGGCACTCACTAGGCAATATGTGATGATAATACCTACACTGTAGAGCCTTCTTCCAATAATAAAAAGGACATAATGATCAAATTAGTAGGTATAAGCCTAATGACTCTCTGCTAAGATTTTCAGTTTGTGAAACAAAATTGGTGCAGGTGTCCCCACACTCACTGGCTGCTCCAAATGCAGGATTTATTGCTCTGCCTTATGTTTCTAACTCATGCTATAGCTGGATGAGGCAACTCTTGTTTGGAATATGCACTAAGATGTCTTCTGTTTTTGAATGAAATTTCTGGAAAACAAGATGTAGTTGCAGGAACCATTCCTTACTCAGTTTCACCTAATGACAGGCAGTGTTTCATAGATTATTCCAATGCTAAAAAAAGAAAAGAAAATGAAGGATTTTGGTGGATGCAAGGATACAAAACACAGATGGCTGTTAGTGGAAAGAGCTACTTATTCCCTTGGGCAAATTCAATAGCATCATTGAACCATCTCTGTGACCAAAAAAAAAAAGCCTAAGAAAAGTTCCCTGCAAAACCAGTCTCAGCAGAAGGTGTCATACTTTGATGTAACTATTCAAGTGCAAATACAGACTTAGGCCATCTGCAGGCTCTGCTGAGTTCATAGAGATAGATATTAGTTCATACAAACGAGGATCAGCCCCAAGGATCAGCCAAGTGACTGTGTGGAGGCAACAGAGAGAGACAACCTTTAGTCCTCAAAATTTTAGAAGTGTGAATCAAAGACCAGTGAAATCAATGCAAGTCCAATGACCTCACTGGGCTTTGCCAAGATGTTCATTTCCATGTGGGTTGCTCCATATAACTTCTGAAGCACTGGTTCCACCCCAGAGACTGGGCTCTGGCTGTCTTGGGTAAGAGGAGGAACAGGTGGGAAGAATTGAGGACAAGAAGGCACAGAAACTCAGCTACTTCGATAAATTTTGCAATTTACTGCAAACATTAATATCCAAGACAAATTCAGATACTTTTTTGCTTACACTGACAGCAGCCCCAAATCACTGGTCAGTGTTCTGAACAGAAATCCATGGAAAGGACAAAGCCACATCAGCACCCCCTACCATCCCCATGGAGGGCTCATCTCCAAACACACAGCAGCCTGCAGCTGGTGGTGTGGTTTATATTGCCTGGAAGCAAACATGAACCAGCATGTCCTTACACAGACATGCCAGCTAAAGACAAGCTTTGCTCTTCCTTGACACAACTTCAGTCACAGCTGCTGCTTTAGTGACAGCACCAGAAAACAAGCAGTGGCAGTACCAGCATGGGCTGTCTTTGCTCCAGCTGCACACTGTGACTCGAGGCCAATAAACCAGGGAGGAAGATGTTAATCATCACAGGGCTTTTTGTGATTTTATTACCCAAGGCTTCAAAAGGTAACAGGAAAACTGCGATTTCAGAACCACTCAATGCCCAGCTAAGCACAAAGTCACACCATCAGATTTTCAAGTCAATTAACACAGTAGGAGGACATTGCACACTTCTGAAAGTGTCTCGTTTAAACACCTCATTCAAAACCAGGCTGAAACTGAGCCTGAACTTTTACTGTGCCCCTGTCTACCGGCTCTCTACGAGTTACACTTCATACTTAGACATGTGCTTTGACATTACTGAAATGCCATTTTGAGCAACGTCTACCTAAAGCAACGGGTTGACCCATTTTCCAGATGGCACTTCACACTTGCAGAGAGTGATTCCAGGCACAGCGATAGTGGCCAGGCTCTGGTAGCACACCAGGGAGGAAAACGGACGTTATACATCAGCTCATTCACCACAGTCTGTGCAGCTTTCTCACACTGTCTTACCCAGAGTCGTTACAAACAACAAACACCCAGAGTATTTGGTTATTTCCCTACAGACAAAACATTTACTACTGATGAAATGCAAAGAAAACAAAACTGACAAAAAATACTAACTTCTTTCCAACTTCAGGAAAACTTGTTCCAGGAAATCCTGGCCAGTTCTTCACCTGATATAAATTGCATCATAGCAAATGAAGTAACAACTTCAGCAACTCTGGCACTTTCATTATCAAGAAGGTGCTATGAAAAAAACACATTAATAAATTATCATTCAGTAGTCAGTAAAAGCATTGCCACACCCTCTCTGCTCCCACTCTTCAATGCCTTAGCAGTCTTTCCCACCACTAAGAAGAGTTGGATTGGCAAAGTCCTTTTTTAGCCCAAAGCCTCATGCTTGTGGCAGATCCTTTCAGAAGTCTTGACTGCATTAAAAGCACTAGAGGCAGTACCTGTTCGCAGCTAATTTTAATCCAAATCTGCAAGCCCTCTTCTGCATTTGTCACCAGCATCTCTCATGCTGTCCTTATCACTTCACTAGAGTCAGCAACAGCTCTGGCTGTGAAAACACTGAACAAAAGCATGTTTTAGGATAAAACCCAGATAATTTAGAGCCCCAGAATGTTTTCACAGTAGGAACACACTACACATGATTAACTATTTTCTAGACGTAAAATGCTATCAACTTTCTGACCACTTGCCTTCATTCAAATTTAAACAGCAATTAGTTAACCTGTCAAACCAGAAGCACTTACTACATTTCTTGACCTACTCACAGGTAAAAAAAAATTGGAAAAATGCAACCCAATTTCTTCCATAAACCATCAGGGCTATTACTATTGCTCTTTCTTGGCTTTACACAGCAGGAATTAAATTGTTCATTAAATTATACAGCCCACTGTTCCATTTATCCCCATTTAGAGCATTTTAAGGAAATTTACTCCACACCGAAGTTTCATCTTTCAGAGTGTTCAGCCCAAAACCACTTGGTCTTAAATTTCTCTTGAAAATGTAAGAGACCAATGATGGGTGGCGGACAGAAATCCATATGTGCAATTTATATTTACTAGGTTCTGTCAGTGGCAGTAAGGGCCAGAATGGCAGGTGCCATTTTGGGGGCAGGATTCTGGTTCCTGGCACTGTGAGTTACATGCCTGAGAATCCATGAGGCAGGCTGATATCTCGCTGTGATGTGCAGAAGTGGAAGCACAGAAGGAACGGTCACAGAGCACTCCTGCTGGGGAGGTGGTGGAAGGTACAGGCTGTAGCACAGCTCCTTGCATGCCTCCAACTGCTAACATGCACGCACACAGTCCCCCATCCACTCATGGAAAGCAAACAGGATTTTGGCTTTCAGGAATGGAAGAAGCCAGATTCAAATCAAGCGTTCTTTCCCCCTGCCTCCCTTTTTTAGCCAAAAAGGCCAAAAGGCTCAGGCAGCATTGCTGCCCAAGATAGAATGTCTCACTAGGTCCTGTCTAAATGACTCCTGACATTTTGTTGCACTACAGCAGCTGACATATCCTCAGAGACATCTACTGATCAATTAAATTTGTGAGCTGTGGCTGCTGAACCTCATCCTGAGAGGACTGACAGAGGATGAACATCAAGAAAACAAGAAAGAAAACAGGTTAAACCCAGCAATTTTATCCCAGGGAAAGAGAGCTCCTGTTGCCCTGAGTTTTGCAGTTCTGATGTTTTCATTCTTTTGTAACTGGTTCTCACACAGTCTTTGTAAACATATCCATGTTATTGTAACAGTAACTTTTTATTTACATTCCTTTCTCCTGGGCACAGAAGTTTTGGGATATTTCCTTTGACCAGTGTGATTGAGGGGTGGCAAAGCTGCTCCTCCAATCCACCATGATTTCTGAGACACGTATATAATAAAGATGGGCAGGGTCTCAGCAGGTGTCCATCTCCTTTCATGTCGTTATTGCAACAATCTCCAGTATGGTTTAGAGATTTTTCATTACAAGCTTAACATTTGGAACCAACATATTGATTCTTGGGTGAGCACCTCCCGTTTGTGGAGCCAGATCACCTGTTTTTGTGCTTTGACTCTAATCAGGAATGGATGAGTCTCAGAACATTACATCTTTTAGCCAGTCTCGATCAGATGAGAAAGTGTTTGAGATGAGAATTTTACCTGGGCTGAAATAATGCTGACAATCAGGGGCACATGAGACTGATCAATGCAAAGCAGTGGCCAAAAAGTGAGAAAATTGATATATTTAAGACCATCCTCTTGCCCATCGTGCCAACCATGCAGTATGTTACTGAAACAAGTTTAATGTATTTAGTTTGAGAACAATTTTTAGAGTAAGTGGCCCTAAAGACAAGATAGTTACTCATAACATCACATCCTTTAAGTCTTACAAAACTACATCCCAAAGGTTCTTCAGAATGTCACTCCTTTGGCAATAATGTTAGCAGCTGAATCAATACTGAGCTGACTCTGGGAGCTGTCTTAAGTTTGAACTATGGATTTATAGCACTGGGATCATGATTGATAGAGTGCAACTTGTACAGACAGGCATCACTGGCCTGTTTCCATCTGTGCTAAAAGCATAGCTAAAAGTCAAATTTCAGTTGCTGTCAGAGTTCCTGATTACTCCTGGTACTGCACAGAAAAATGAGGTTCTTCAGCCTATCAAAATACTGCTGAATCCTTACCCCCAAGGCCCGTCATGCCACTCTACTGTTCTCCCCTTTTCATAGGCAGGATCAGAGGGATGGAAAAACTAAATGCCTTCCCTAACCCTTCTGGAATAAAACCAAGAATACAAAAGGAGTCCAGGAAACATTGCCTCTTCATGCCTACACTCAGAAAACTAAAGAATACTGGTGGAATTGCTGTTTCAGATGTTCAGAGGTGACATTCACACACCTTTCTGCCATTTGAAGAGCAATGTTGCACGTGTAGAACATTATCTCCACGGCAGAACAGAGTCCCTGGTGGAAGGAAAAAAACCTCTAGAAAATACTCCTAACTCCTGTGTGACCAACACTCACTGGCTGCTTTCCCCCAGTCCCTATGCTCCGTAAACCTTTAACTGAAGGATTATCACTATTGAAGAAACAAAGTTTCACTGGTCAGCTGTCACCTACCAGAATTATTTTTATTCTTTGTGCTGCTTCCCTGCAAATTCATTAGCCCAGCAACTGCAGAAGATTTGCTGTGGAATACAGCTGATGTTATATAACAGCCTTTATCTACAAAAGACAAGATAATAATTAGCTGCCTTTTCACTGATAAGTGTCCCTGATTGCAGAAGACAGGAAATGGCAAAGAATTTCCTCCTCCTTCCTTCTGCGGAGGCAACTGGCACAGTCAGCCCCCAGCATCAGCACCCTGCTCAGCACCAGGCTCTAGACAGTCCAGGTACCAGAAACAACTGAAGTCTGTCACCTCTGTGGTCCCACACTCTCAGGATATGGCCCAGACTGTAGCAGAGCTACTCAAATATTCATAGCTAAGGGACTTGAGCTTGAAAACAAACCTTCAGGCAAACATGAGCCCAGTTCTGACATCCCAGCTGTCTAACCCTAACCTTCCAAAATCAACCAGGAATATGCATGCACACACAATCAGCTGAGGAATCTGATGCCAGCAATTCTGACAGGAACAATGTTGTCATATCACTCCCCAACCAGCATTCAGAGGAAAGTAATACAAATCCTGGTTTAAAAAAATTAAACCCAGGCCCTTATTGCCCTGTATAATCTCTTCCACCCTGGTTGTTTTTCTCTCTATTCTTGCTGAAATTGGGACTTAATTCCCACTTGTGCCATAGTTCATGGAGCAACTTATTCTGTTCCAGACCTTGAGTGCAGACAGTGCCAGCCTCCCGGTATTGCCCTGCTTATTTGGCACATGTGAATGATTGGGCCAAGGCAGGGTAGGGTCCACCCAAGCCTTGTTCTAGTCCTAGCACTAATTTTGCACGAGTAGCAATGACAGCCACAGTGGCGCCTGTACTTGTCACAATCAGCCTGCCACGCAAGCAGCAACTGATAAGCTTTAAAGCAGCTTTGCCTGTTACAGACAATTCCCTGGTAACACTAGTGCTGCCACAGAAATACCTCCCAGCTCCTCATTAAAGGAAGAGCTGGCAAGACTGTTTTCCCAGCAAGATTCCAAGCTGCAGGTCTACTCCAAACCAGCCCACTTACCTGTAGCCAGAGAAGAAAAGCTGCTTCCTAAAAGGCAAATCACAGACCTCAGGCCTTCATAAAGGCTGTCACAAGAGAGAGGATTTTGCTGGTTTCCCCTATGAGCTTCAGCCTAGAAAAATGTTGAGCTGCTGCAGGAACCCACCTAAAACTATAAAAACCAAACCATGTGCTCCAACAGCTGTGTTTACTAGAGCAACTGTGGCTTGCCCTCTGAAACTAGCTCTAAGATGTTGTCAGCTGTGTTTATACAGACATAGGAAATTTCATGCAGCAAACAGTTTGCCAAATACCCTGTGCATTCAGCTATTTTCCCTGTGCCAATACTGGCAGTACCTAATTTTAGACTTCAACACATCTGTATGACAGCACTGCAGATAAATCCTCAGATAGAAGTTCAGCCTCGAAAGCAATTCTTTGGTGAGCACACGAATGCTGAACACAAAGGACACCCTGCCTAGTATTTCTTTGCTTTTGAAGATCCCAAATCAAAGCCACTCTCTTGTTCAGCCACTGCTATTTTGGGAACAACACTCTTCCTGCTCTGAGGAGGGAGGTTTCCAAGGAGGAAGAGGCAGGAGGTCACATCATCCTGCATAGTACAAGCAGGGTGTCTAGAAACATCACACATCTGAAGTAACCGAATTCACATCTTTTCATTACCAGGAGCCCCCAGTTTCAAGGTGTTAGCAATTATTAACACAGTAACTGTGTCACAGGCAGAAGCATTCGGGAGCTACAGAAAGTCTTGCTCATTATTCCCTCTAGATCCTTTTAAGACATGGATAATTGACACCCTAAACCCAAATGGTGCAGTGCTAAATCTGTGGCCAAAGCAGCGCTGACAGCACAGGGTGCCTGAGCTATTGCTGATCTTTGAGGCACAGCACCAAGGCCTTGTCTGCTTCCCCTGCTGCCCTGAGTCTGACAGTTAGAAAGGCAGGAATAACAGGCTGGACAAACACAGGGTGAGAAACATCTGCCTGTGCAGCATCCTGCAGGAAGGCATCTCTGATCATCAGGGATTAGAGATGGAACGTGAATTAACCACTTATGATGTTGCTGCAAAATCTCAACGGGAGAGAATGCAGAGGGGAATGATCTGAGGTCTCAAAATCGCTTAGGAGAAAGATTTGAAAGAACAATTTAGTCTAAGGGAGGTCAGGTGCAGATGTAACAGGGGAAAAAAGCAGTGAACATCATAGGGCTCTTGTCAGAGGCATTCAGACAGGCTAAACATCAGTGTCAGGATTACGCTCCAAAACACTCACCCTGCTACAGAAAACACATGCATACCTTAAATTACAGTTAAACACCCATACAAGAAAACAGCTCCTAGAAAGCATCATCTCAATAGAAGAGGCAAGCTTCTGCACTTTGAATCTTTCAATTATATTGTATATCTCCCTAGGAAAAAAAAAAAAGTCTGTGAAACTAGTGAAGCACTCAGTTTAATGAAAAGAAATGTAATTACCTTCCTCTCAGATTCCTCCATGGATCATCCAATTAATTATTAACCTTCAAGCATCAAACATCTTGTGTCTAACCTCAACACATCATTATTTTGTTGATCAGTTAAGAAAACATTCAGAAATATGAGGCTATGTCTTATCTAGCACATGTATATCCACACACTCTTTGGAACAGAGACTGTGTACAGTAATTAAGGGAATCATAGGAAAAGAAGTTCATATTTAAGCATTATTTTTAAGAGCTGCACTTGTTCACTCTTGCCATCTCCACAAATACGCTGTGCCAACTGCCAGTCATTTAATAGCACCTATTTACTGACAACCCTTCAGCACGTGCTAAGAATTTTCCACGTTCTCCAAGCAATTAGCAATGATTCAGTGCCTCAGCCTCCCCGTGAATATCAACAGGTGTTACAAATATTGTATTTTCATGGGAATTAGGCACTTAGCACTATGGAAATGGACTTCATTTGGGTAAAAGAAAAGCAGTGAATCACCTCTTGTTCTAACTACACATTTGCAGCCTTCAGAAAAGGGAGTAAGTTCAAAATACTGGGTAAAGTTTTCAGCATTATGTATCTTCATTGCTTTTCCTACTTCCAATTAATAACTTTTTTCTTGTCTCCTTTAGTAAATACTTTCCACAACAGGAAACTGATTGTACTTCTTTCTGACACATCATTTCAAGGAAGAACAATAACAACCTTCACCATACTGAGAAATAGGATGCATCTCATTCTTTGATGAGCTCTGGAAATCAGAAGCTCTGCTAAAAGTTACAGTGCTACCAAAGCTTCTGATGCAGTGCCAGTGTCAAGCTCTTATTGACATTTAGCTTAGGGGGAAAACACAAAAGTGCTCCAAAAGTAGTATGGTTTAACATTTTCAGAATTAAATGTTAAAAACCTCTTCATTTTGCTAGTTATTATAATAAAAAAATCAAGTAACACTAAATCAAATCTGAACATGTCAAGAGACTTCTTCTACCAAACATTTTTTCATCTGGCATAGGAAAAGCTCAAAGATTTGAAAAACACGCATAAGATACATACTCCTCCAAGTGCTATTAATATGATCTGCAAACTGTATTTTTAAAATGGGTCTAAACTAAGTTTACTTGCCTGACAAATCAGGAGAGCATCTTGAAAAACCCACTTTTTTCCTATCAATTACAGGGTATATTTGTTTCACTCAAGTATCTTAGAAAAGCTTAGATGATCATTCCCTGGTAATTCTGTGAGCATTCCACCCTGGATCACTGGATCTTACTGAACACAGCAGTAAAATGCCATTCACCCCACACAGAGTGGCAGCAAGGCTTTAATTCGTGAGATGCAAATTGAAATGGAACTATATCCATGCATTTTACATTTGCTGGGATTGTTAGTTTACCGTGTATCATTCTGTAAGCAGTTTCTGTCCTAGTTTGATGGGCTTTTAATGCAAGACTCCACTTCAATCTCATCTTTGTAAAGAGAGGAGTTGCATTCTCAAACTGGAATAGCCACCATCCCAAACTGCACAATTCAGACAGGCTGAGGAGTGCAGACAGGGCAGCAGCAACACCAGTGGGACACAGCTCAACGTTTCTTGGCTCCAGCTCCAGCCCCGTGGCGTGCAGCCAGCAGCAGCACAGCTTCTCCAGGAGGAAGGACACGTTAGGAAAGAAAAATGTCCTAACATGTCCTAAAAATGTTCTGTAGAAGGTGTATTTAAGGAAAACAGACTTTCAAGTACTTGAGCCATTCTTCTGGTTACAAATGGGACCTACAAAACTCAAATAGTTTTACTGTGCTTAAACGTCCCAGTGTTAAGATAATTTGGCAGAAGATGTGTTATGGAGGATGGCAAGGAAGACAAAACTATCAGCTGGAGGAGGGGTGGTGAGGTTAAACACCACAGAACAGAGCACATGGTGCTCAAGTGTGAGCACAAAGCAAAGCATTCCCAGACTTCTTTGAAAAGAAGATTTGCCCTGAACTTTTTCAGTCTTTTTTTTATAACTACTCCAGCCAAGAGTTGGGAAGACACTTTTCCCTAGAAGTTTTATTTCACCTACATTCAAACCAGCATATTTTAACACAAAGATACTATTAAAAAATAAATTAATTGTGGATTTTATGCGGCATTTGCTCAAATACTTAGAAACAGCAGCAAGGACTAAGAAGAGTTAGCCATGAACAGTGACAATGCTTTGAAAAAATTTAATCACTAATGGTTACTAGTGTTTATTACAGTAGCACTAACAGTCACAAATCAGCATCCCTTCGGTCCAAACCATAGACTCAGGACAGAAATTTAGGTAATAGTTCAAGCTCACTGCAATGCAATTAAATAATGCTGTCATTTATTCAGAGACGGCAGGGGCTTTCACCAAAAGCTGCTTGAAGTGAATCTTTTGAACATTTGAGTTTCCAGAGGCTTGTCTGCAGCAGTTCAGGGACTTGGTTAGTCAGGCTGCAGCATCCTTCCTCCCACCCTCTTAAACTTCTATTTTTCCTCTACTGCAGGGCATATTTCTTCCTAATTGCCTTTCCTGGTGCTGTTGCTCACTGGGGAAGCTGATGCTGCATCCATCCCTCACTGCTCAGCAGCCAGGAGTAGAAAGGGTTCCTTTTTCCTCCACCCTAATAAATATTTGCCTGGTGTCCATTTTTATAGCTTCCCACTAGAAGAATGTAATAATGCATATTCATGTGCTGCCTATTTGGTAAGGTGACACTATCAGAGCAGGAGAGATTAACCCCCTACCACTGAGACTTTTAAAAGTGTTCTTAATGTCAGCAGCTCCTTTAGAAGATTACTTTTCTTTAAAGGCTCCAGTTAAGATATTTGCCAGGTGATTTGAGTGATGTTTCAGCTGTTCATTTGCTTCATAATCAGCACACAGACGTTTCCAGCTGGGCAAACTGCGGGACACAAAACTGGTTTCCAGTTAAAAGGTCTATCAAGTTTAGTGTCCTAAATCACCACACACCCAGCCTTTCACCTGCATCACTCTAGCTACTAGATATACCACTGCAATATAAAAAGAAGATAGAAACATCCAGCATTTAAGGTGGGAGTGACAAGGAAATCAGCAACACACAGGAGAAGACATCCTGGATAAAAGGCACAGGAGCTGATGATCCAAGCTGCTGCTGAGCATACTAGTTATAGTGGTTTCAGGCAGGTCGGCAAGAATATGGGTTTTCTGGAACTTGCCATAGGACTTGGCACTGATCGTGAATAGAGATGACTTTATTCAGATGACAGACTCCTAAAATCATTAGGAATCAGTGGAAATATCCAAACTCAGAAATACTTGTAAACCAAAATGCCCATCCAGTGACACACGTCTTGTGTGTGGGCTACAGCACAGTTTTTCTATCAAGCAAAAGAACAAAAAGTATAACGTACAAAATAAAATAATTAAGCCAATACGGTCCATTATGCAAAATTTCAGCAGTATCTGGTGCAGCACAGATAATCAGACAGAACGCTTTGCCCGTCAGGAGTTAAAGGAGAGAAATCCAGGCCTTCCTCAGGAAATGACCACTCAGCAAGGCACAGGGATGCTCACTAATGAGACTGAAAGGTCTGCTCGCTCCACCCTTCCTCTAAGCATAACCTCGGGGATGGCACATTCAGACCCCCATCAAGCACGCAGAACCTGTATTTCTGTGTAAACAAACTTAAATTCAGAGCAACTCAAATTACACCTCGGGATCTTAACTCAATTCAAGCCCTGTCTATGCAAACGACACAGGACTGCCGCATCTTACACAAATGAGAAGAGCAGAACAATCCTGCCCACCTGCAGCAAGAGGCAGTCTCATTATACATCAAGTACCTCTCAGCAACTTACTGGAACATGCTGGTTGAAAATTTGAGCAAGCAGCTGTCAAGAAATGCATCATTCTGATAATGTGTGAGGTACAGAAGTCAAGTGTTAATAGACCTGCTAAAGTGTAAAAGAGCAGCAAGTCCCAGACCTTTCAGTTCAAAGGAACTAGTAACCCAAAGTCCTTTTGATCTGGTGATGACCTGCAAACCTGCGCTTCTCCAGACATTCTGCTGACTCCCAAGATGGTCAAGCAATCAAGCCCGTCATGCCAAGCAGCTCTGCAATGCAGATGGCTACAGGATACCTTACAAAAAACCACACAGCTGTACTAAGTTTACAGCAATCCTTTCCCAGCGTGTTCTTGGTACTTCCACTCTGCTGGGCTTTGGCTTTCTGAGTCAGATCATTTTGCACTTTTCAGTCCACAATGATTATCAAGGCAGTTTTTTAACTCCCTTAGCAGACTTAAGTTGCTAAAAAACAGATCTTACAACAAACATGGAAACTGCGTTGCCCAAATGGTAAATACAGGAGAAGTCCTTAATTCCACACACACCAGCTGAAGAAGAAATCAGGTAGATGCAGACTGCAGACAAAAATTTGTCCACATTGCATCCTGGCCCTATATGCCTGCTTTCACAACAGGCCAAGTCTCTGCAGAGACCGATTTCTAGCCTGTCAAAACGTCACCTTAGCTTTTCTTACTCTATCATTAGAGGGATTTTCCTTATAAAACCCTACAAGACTGATGGTCCATAATGTATTTTCCCTTGAAGTATACTTCTAGCATGCCCAGCAACTTTTGTTGTTTATATTTTCCTGAATTATTTAAAGGATTTGATAGCAAAGTATGTTGGAAATAAACAAACACTGAATCTATAAATAGAAATGTGCAGAACTCAGTTAAGTCAGTGGAAAATGTTTCCTGACATGTGATACTTGGTTCACAATTTTTCTGCAAATTGAAAGAGGAAGATAAACTATTGCAAGAAAAGATTGTCTTTCACAAAAGTGAATTGATAAAAATACAATATTAACTGATAACCTCAGGAAGCCTCCCCTATCGGACAGCGCTTCCAGATGACACTACAGATCCCAAAGTAAGCTGTTCTAGGCTGTCACTGTGTTGTACACCCAGCAGTAAATAAGCAGTCCCCTCCTTCACAGTGCATTTGCTTTGCCAACACAACGCAAACCACGCAGCTCTTCCTGAGCTTTATGGGAAGCAAAGTCCATCTTACACAAACTCCGCTTGCACAGAAAGTCTCGTGATCCCACGTGCCGGCTTTCCTACAGCCCGAGGAGCAGAGGGAGCCCGCGCTGCTCTCCCCGAGCAGCCCCAAGGTGGCACAGGCTGGGCAGGCACCGGCCGCGGGAGAACCGAGGGGCAGAGACGCAGGGACTCGGCGGCCTCCAGGAGAAACCCCCGGGGCTGCAGCTGCCGTACCCGGGCCAGAGCTGGGACCGAAGCTCGCACAGCGCAGAACAGAGAGGGGCGGGATCTCGGGGAACTTAAACAGGGCCAGGGGATGGGGCTGCAGTGGAATTTGACGTGCCAGGTGAGGCTGTTTGGGTCCGGCTGGCCCATCAGCCACAGGCTCAGGAGCACCGGGGGCCGCCCCACAGAGCTTCCCCCTCCATCTCCTGCGCTCCCGACCCGTGGGCAGTGGGTCCTGACTCCCCCAGGCCTCAACAATGCATTGCTTAATAATTGCAACAATTTATCTTTTTCTTGGTGTTTCAGTTAGACTAGATCCCAAAATTAGTGAAATCAAGGAAAATCTTTGTGTTGGTCTCTCTTATGAAGTGGTACGTGTTTAATTCTGCATTGCAGGTTGAAATTGTGATAATCAAAGCACTGGTGATGCTATCAGAAAGACAATGTGATGTTTTCATGCCATTTTACCAATTGCAACAAGTTTCCATGAAGAAGTTGACCTTTCTCAGTCAAAATATAAATGCCAAAATTGCAGGAATCTATCTTTCAATTACTGTCACCTTGATAGTGAAAAATGCTGTAA
Organism: Climacteris rufus; assembly: GCA_013398175.1. Taxonomy (NCBI): domain Eukaryota; kingdom Metazoa; phylum Chordata; class Aves; order Passeriformes; family Climacteridae; genus Climacteris; species Climacteris rufus. Next base: position 388,316 of record VZRZ01004465.1, read on the forward strand.
GCATTACACTTAAAACGTTACCAAGCCCAGATGTATTTCAAATGCAATCTTCCCTTTCAGGATAGATTTCTGAAATGCAATGAATCTTATGCAACTTTTCCACACAAATGTGACAATGCTGGGGATTTAGCCTAGCTTTAAAGAGGGGAGGACTGTGAGAATGTTGGGGTACAGCAGGAGCACCAGGCACTTGCCAGACTACAAGGAGGGGCTCTTGGCCACGGGCTGGTTGGGACAATTAATGCCCCTTGGTCTGGCAAAGAGAGATCAGCACTCAGGGCCCCACTAAATTGGCAATGTTTTCTGCCAGTGCTGTAGGGAATGCTGCCAGCCAGGGGCAGAAGGCACCAGCTGCAGGGAAGAGGAGTCCCTGCTTCCTGCAGAACAAATGTCTTTCTAATCCTCTTCCCGAGGGTCCCACTTTTGCCAGAAAATGTGCCTCCAAGTGAGTTCTCCAGGAAGCAGAAAATAAAGCCCAAAAGCGACTTTTAAAATTCAGCCTGAAGCATCCACAGAAAAGTTCTGTTTAAGGAGAAATGCTGTAAGGAATAAATGATCCAGAGTCCCCACTACTCTTTAGAGACACATTTCCTTTTGCTTTTCTTCTCCTTTGAACTGAACAAGGCTACAAGTCCAGCTTGTCAAAAGAGTAGCAAAGCAACAAGAGTCACCAGGGCTGAAACTTCACACAGGCTCAACTTCTATTTCAGTTCCATCTGATATTCCAGATCGGGATGCTTCTTTGCACAGGTGAATGGCAAGTGTTTAATCCATCCCCGTGCCATTGCATGTCTGTCCAATTATCCATATACCCATGAAGTTACAGGATGTTCACAATCATGATATATGAGCCCCTGCCCTTCACAGAAAGGACTGCTTCTTTTAACACAGAGTTTTGACTCAAAAAAAAAAAAAACAAAAAGAAAACAAGAATTTATACCAAACAGTATGTGAAGACCCCTGAACTTCAGTTATTGCTTCCATTTCCCAAAGAAGGCACGTACTGCAGTGCTAAGTGACAGCACAAAACCCTTAGATAGATGCATAATAATTTATTAATTACCTCTAATACAGCCAGAAGCCCTTGGACATAGAGATGACACAAGGCAACTATTTGTTGTGAATCACTACCACAGATTAAGAAATATCTGTTTTTTCACTTCCTGTTCTCACTCATTCCATCTTTTTCGTTTCCTATTCTTTCATCTCATGGTGGCAATGCTGAATGCTAATGAGACATATGCATTTAACGGTGCTCGCTCATTTCCATCTAATTAATTCAGATTCCAATACCTGCATTTTGTACAGGTTTGATAAATCCGTCTTAAATTGGTAATTTGAGCCCAAATCTTCTCCCAGGGTAGAGGGAATCGTTCAGCTTCTGGCCATCTCTGCTTATGATGTCAGTGCAGGGATTATTTTAATTAAAATGCTAGGTGAGAAAATCAATCGAAAGATAACAAACAGGCCAGATAACCCATTACCTGTAGCTGGTATATATATGGGATTTTAATCCACTTTATGAAGGTTTCAAGCCAGTAAAACAATTAATTTTAAAATGTGTTTCAGTCAAGATGAAAAACTCCTTTGTCTTGTGCTTTGTTTTTTAAGGTGCAGGATGAATAAGCCACAGAAGACAACAGAAAACTATTTTCTTCTTGGTTTTGTTTACTAATGACACAAATGCAGTGACTACTCCTAAGTGACATCCACCAAAAGTCTCCTGGCTTATACACAATTTTAACACTTGAAGTACCTCAAATATTTTGAGAGTGATGTTTTCCTGCTGCTATTTGCTTTCATTCCAACATCTCCCACATTAAACCACAAGACAGAGGGAACCCACCGTGGTTCTGCTGTGTTCTCCTCAGTGCTTTGACACTCACAGGCACCAAAGGCTCTGAAAGCCTTCCAGGGAACAGTAAATATTCAGGAAAAGGTATTGGAATGGTTAGATATGGGGCCACTATGCAAGTACATAAAATACAATTACCTTACATCAGCTATTTCACTGAGCTCAAGATCATAATTATTATTTTGGGTTATGTTACCATTTAAAAAAATATAGGAAATAAAGGAATTATAGGAAATATAGGAAAAAAACAGAGTGATGCAGCAAAAAAAAGCTCTTCACTCTACAGTATTAAGCGAAAGCATTGAAAATAGGACAGTGTGTAATTAGACATCACATGTATCCAAGCAGATATCTACATTCTTCATTAAGATGCAGGGCAGTAAGACAAACAAGAAGCAAAAATCTGCCCAAATACAACAAAAGTCACCATCAGTTTGGCTTACCAGATGAAATTTTACAGTGAACAGGAAAATGCAATTTCATCCTGCATCACCAAAAATGGTTATTCAATTGTGATGTATTCCATTCTTCTGAGCATCTTTTTCCCAGTTTTTCAGTTTGCTTTTCTGTCAGAGAGAACAAAAATGGGAGAAGGAAGGAAAATGGGAACAAAAAAAATTTGTCTTTCACCCAACATAAGGCATATTTCATAGTAAAAGCACATAGGAATCAGAGGGGAGGAAAAAATCCCTATTTTTATGCCAAAGCTATATCATACAGTAATAGTTTAAGAACTGACTGTAATCATAACCTCAGTTTCAGTACAAATGTTGCATTCATTAAAAAGAAATATAGGGCTGGATTTATCACTGGAATCTGCACACTGCCATAAAGAATGTCCTCTATTAGTGACAACAGCTGTTGGTTTAATAACCCTAGAAAAGATCATTAAACTCCCTCAAATTTCCCATAAACAGATGGAAGAAATGCGAAAGTGTTAAAACATATGGGAGAACATATTGGAATTCAGCAGCCTCCTGGAGCAGCCAGGAATCCCAGTGCTGCAGCCTGCAGGTTGACACGGTGCTGGAGCAGGGTACACTGGAAATAATGGAACTACTGGGACATGATGGAAGGGGCTGAATGTCCAGGGGCAAGGGTTGCTCTGACAATTCACCCTCATGGTGTTTGCAGGCATGGATTTCCTTCCCTCTCTATTTCCTTGGGAACATCTTTGCACCCAGAACTTCAAGACGTGCAAAATCTCCACACACAGAGACACCCTTTCCCCCAAGAGCTATAACAAGCCTGTGACTGTGGGTCACCTCCTGGACTTCCTAGAACAAGAAAAAATTCATTTTAGGAAACAGGAATTTCCCAACAGCTTGAAAGAGAAATCACAACTAGTCCCAGATGAAATACTTCCTGTGATCAGGGACACTGTGACATTCCTACGTTGACATATAATTTATTCCAAAGCCTTATACACCACACAAGAACATCGGGAGCATTTCAATGAAATATTGTTCACTGTCATTGTAGCTAATGCAGGCAAACGATTGTAGCAAAAATTGAGGAAACTCAACTGAGGAAAGCTGCAAGGAAACTAAAATGGGAGTATGTGTCAGAGATCTACCCCGGGTGTGCCGTCCCTGCCCCAGGTCAGTCCAAGTGGCACCATTGCATTCCCTCTGTAATGGGGGCCAATGGAGAGTGTCAGCCTTCAGAGGAACATGTGCACAACAGCAGCATTTTCATTTTGAGGAGTAAGACAGCACCAAAGCGCCAGCGGTTCTTTGGGGAAGAAAACATTATTGCTAAGATAGAGAATTCACAAAGGCATTTCCTCCCTCTGTCTCCCCCAGCAGGTGCAATATCAGTACACCCCAGCCCTCCCAAATGATTCATTTAACCTTCACAGTTTCATCATGACAGCAATGCTTGTCCCCTTCCCACAGCTGCCAGCACACAGAGGCGCACCGCCTTGTGGAGGAAGCACTGAGCTCTCAGCCAGCCCCAAGCTGCTACCCAAGTATTTGGAAATAACCCCTGGGATGCCCAGTTACACCCGTCAGTGACAATTTTGTTCAGCTGCCCAGAAAGGTTATGAAGTTTTGCAGGAATTTGTTCTGAGCAGATTTCCCCTCTGTTCTAAAGAACATTCCTAAAGCCCTTTTGCTGTCTCTCCCCTTCCTGGCCTAGAGTGTAACTACAGACTTGTTCCTTCAAGGTCAGTTCAAAGGGGGCCTCTGAAAAGTTGTTTTATTTTTCTCCCTATGGCATTCAAACAGTCCCATCTGTTTATCCAATGAAGTCTTTAAGTGCATGCTCCAGTAAAGTGACAGATGTAATAGATTCATTAGGTCATTAATCACCAACGAATTGTCTTAAAAAAAAATACTAATCTTTGTTTGGGAATTTTATTTTTCGGTTCTGATAGCGGATTAAAAGTCTGCCTAGACTTTTATTATTAATGTTCCAATTAATGTTCCAATTAATGAACGGTTTTCTTAAGTGAAAAAATAATTCATTAGATTCAAAAAGACAGTCTGATAAAATGTTTTCATTATAAGATGCATATGCAATGACTTAAATATTTAATTAGATATTTCTGTGCCAGTCTGAGAGATACCTTCCTTCTAGATGCTCAGGACAGTTTAATGGATAGTGAAGTTTACTCAACTGTAACTGAGAAGATTAATACCATTTTCCTGTAAGACAAACCCCATTTCCCTGGAAGACAAGCCCAACCAGTGACCCCAACCCAGAGGTCTCCTCCGCTGCGGCTGCAGCATCCTGGGAAGCAGCAGCGTCACTGAGCTCAGCCCTCTCCCCACACAAACACGATCCCCCAGGCTGGGACCCCCAGGCCAGAGCGCCCTTTCTAGAGGCACTAGAGGCCCTGGCACTGAAAAGAACACAAAGGAGATCCTTCCTCGCCAACCAGGCTGCAACTCCCTACAGGTGGCCAGGCCAGGAAAGCAGCAGTACCAACCTCAGCTCCGGGGCTGACAGTATGCAGCTGCACACCAAAGCCTAGACATTTTTTAAGTATGTATCATCTGCAGTGGATTTTGTAAATTTTGTATCTTCCCAGTGAACTTGGCAGCGATGCAATTCCCAGCCAAAAAAGCTGACAGGCAGTTCATGAGCCATCTGCAATACGCTGCACCTTCCTTGTGTACACAAATAATTACAAGTTTGCTCTTTCAAAACACTACTTTTTCTTCAGCAAAACTCAATTACAATATTAAGCCATAAATCTAGGTCTTGTCTCATTGTTTATTTATGGTACATTTTCATAAACAAATGGTTCCTGTCTTCTTTAAATTGATAGCACAAAATGAACAAGTTTATCAAAATCATCCCAAACTATATATAAAGTAATTGTGGTTTTGTAAATCCAAGTCAGGTATGTAATTATTGCAAATAATATTTCCTGCAGTACTCACTTGAGCAGAAAGGTATTTCAGTGAAATTTTGGCTAGTAATTGATTGTTTTGAAAATCCATCATTTCAACTCACAAGAACATATGCAAGTTGATATGTTTTATTTATACATACATGATGCTGGTAGGCGCAGAAAGAAGAGCCAGAGACAGCTGTGTTCAGGTTCAAAGGAAAGGAAGGAAGGGGCACAAGACCCACCTTCTTTAATTTTTATACCCTTTTGGAAATCACTATTCATTGGAGGAAATCAGTTCTTCCTCCTTCAGCTACAGTGGTCAAAGGGAATGTCCATCAAGGGTCTGTGTCCATGAGAAAGAAATGCATATGATAAGATAGAGTTAGAATAACATGGCTATATTTACAGAAAGTAACCTTGAAAACTAGCTACCATGGGATAACAACTTTCAGCAGCAAAGAGCAAGGCAACACATACACACTTCTACCTGCCACCTCACATGCCTGCCTACCACAGTGCACCACCACCAAAACTGGAAATGCAACCGTTCTCTCTTCTGTCCCAAAGACATGTTATAGGTTGAAAGGGTTTAGTCCCTACACCCTATTTTGGCTTTTGTTTTGTTCAAAGAGCTGCCAAGCAGCACAGCCCATGGTGAGGATTGTAACAGAACCAGAAATAGTTGCTCTCTTTTTTGAGACAGAGCCCAGTACACAAGCCACCAGCCCACACTGCTTTCTCCTCCCTGCCTCTTGCATTCCTCTCAGCTCTTCAGCCCCATTTTCCAACTCTAACTATTCTGTGATTTCCTTCTGTAGTGACGACTTCAGATTGGAAAACCAGTTTATCATCCAAATCAATTGCTCGTGCACTCTGGTGGAGCAGGCTTTCAATACACCAGCAGCAGTTCCAGGTGAGCTATGGGGAGCTTGAGGAGGGAAAGGTTCCCTTTGCTGTTCAGTTTGCATATTGTGCTGAGGAAGCACAATGTTCGATTATTGGCATCTAATAGCAGAGCAGATCCTTTCCCTAGGATATCCATCTGATCTGTACTTGCTAACTCCAATCTGCTGTGCTGGGTAAGGCAGTGACTAATACAGACCAAGCTCTGTTCATTCTCAAAGCTATCAGTTTCAAATTCATTACATGCCTTTGTGTTTAAAACCCCATTCTGAAGCTACAACTACCAAATACTAGTCAGCTAGCCTCTTCCAGAGCTCCAGACCCCTTCTCACATCCACCCCTGCCCCCAGTTTTTGCAAGCTGTTAAATTCCAAAGCAGCTTTAGGTGATGACCTTTGGAGCTAAGAGACAATAAATTAGAGTCTGTGCATCACCAACACTTCAGAAATAAAATATTTCTTATTTGTTTGTTTGTTTGTTTGTTTGCTTGTTTTGCCTAGCCAGTGTTTTGAAGGTCAGACTATTGTGTCTCAAGTTGCTGAGTATTTTACATTTCAACGGAAATAAAACCAGTCTGCAAGCACCTGCACAGCAGTGTGCAAACTCCCTCCCATTCAATAAATGGGAATGAACTAGCATTTCAACTTAAAGGCAGATGGAGATTGGGAAAGCTGGGAAATCTTGGTTCTGCCAAATCAACTGAAAAAAACATGCAGAATTCCACCAAGCATTGCTCCTCAACACCCCGTTTTTAGCAACAAGAAGCTTGGAGATTTCAACTGTTCTTGTCCTTTCAGGTAAGGGAGAGAGTGAGCGTGTCTCCAACTCACCCAGGCACAGCACCAGAAAGGTTTCACTGTCAGGGAGGGCAGGTGACACCCAGTGCATCCCCCATCAGCCCCCCATGCCCTGGGAACAAGGTGGCTTTAGGTGATGTCCCTGCTCCCAGCAGAGCAGGCTCTGACACAGAAAACTCTGCCATGGCCATATTTCAGCATGGTAAATATATTTGATCAATTTGCAGATTTTCATTATCATAGGTGACTCACTATTGATTTCTCTTTTATTTTTAGCCAGTGGCAGCACAGTTGATACACCACTTCCCAAACCTCTGTCTCACAGTGACTGCTTGTTTTGGCAGCATTCACGGGGTGGTGAAGTGTCACAGGGGTGCTAGCCAGAGGAGGGAGGTCACAGCACCTGTGACAAACTTTCTGTAGTAGCAATACAAAAACACAGCAGAGCCAAAACACAGATCTAAGTGTGTCTCTGGCCCATCTCACTCATGTGACACCAGTGTGTCATCAATTTGTAGGAGGATCCACATGAGGAGAAATGAGATTCAAATCTAGGAAGGGAGGCCCCTGGCCCCTTGCTACTGCTGTGTCTCTAGACCCCCAAGTACCCCAACACTGGGCCAGCTGGGAAGCCAGACACAAATCTTTAAAAAATGTGAAACGGATGCACAAGATGCTTACTTGAAGACCCTCATTCAGAAATGGCCATAAATTGTCATTCCTTAATCCTCCATAGCAGATGAAAGCTAATTTATCTTTGAATGAAAACAGCTGCAGGAGAGCTAATGTGTTTTAAAATATGCATAGTGACCTCACATTGAGTTGGACCTGCTTCAGCTTTCCCCAGCACTGAAGCAGAGATCAGCTGCAATGCAGGGATGGGATCTGCAGCAGGAGCCCCTCTGACCCCCCTGCAGAGCCGAGGGACAGGAGATGGAGAGGAGCAGTCAGGGACTGCCTCCCCCCGACAGCCTCCACACAGAGCCAAGGCTTGGCTGGGCTGACATCCTCTGTCTCCTGCCTGTTTTATTCACTGACCCAAAGAGATGGTTCACCTACAGCTGATTCCAGCAGTTTCAGAGGGAAGTTGGTCCCAAAGAGAGCCCTTGAGCTGTGGTTATGCTGAGGCTAAGGTTCTCCTGCAGAAATCAGGTAAGCCCCAGTGCCTCTGAGAGTCATGGCTTTGCTTGTTACTGATGCCATCTCTCTAATCCCTCCTTTCTGTGAGGCCAGTTGAAAGGACACAAAAAAAAAAAAAAGCAAATAAACAAACAAAAAGAAGTCAAATAACTAAAAAACTGCACAACCAACACAAAAAGCTCCATATAGAAACAGCGCTTTCTCCAACAGAATTAGCTATTAAACAACATAAAGGCACTTGGAGTTTTGCTGGGTTAGGCTTCAATCTTTATTACAAAGTTTATCAATTATTGAATAATATTTATGTGAATTTTTCGGCAAACCTTTTATTTAAATAGGCATTTGGTAGCAGAGAAACTGGAACAAACCCTTTCAGTCTTCAGCTTCATAATATAAATAGGTAGGCTTAGCAGAGATAAAAGTCACATTTCACAGAAAAAATCCATTTGCTGGACTCATTTCACTGTCCAACGTTGTTTCCACTCCTCAGGAAGAGCGTGAGATGATATCAGAAAGCGCCTCTGGTGCTTGGTGTTGGCAGGAGCGCGATGCCCTCCCCAGCAGGGCCGGCAGCAGAGGGGAGGGACGGGGCTCCTGCCTGGCCCCCGCCCTGCCCTGCCAGAGCAGAGGCTCCGGGGCTGCCGCTCCTCACCGAGGCACCGCGAACCGGCACCGCGAACCGGCACAGCGAACCGGCACAGCCAACCGGCACCGCGACCCGGCACCGCGAACCGGCACC
>VZRZ01004465.1:397111-408137 GCA_013398175.1 Climacteris rufus
GCGAACCGGCACCGCGAACCGGCACCGCGAACCGGCACCGCGAACCGGAACAGCGAACCGGCACCGCGAACCGGCACAGCACGGCTCTCTCCTCGCCCAGCGCCCGCAGCTCCGGGCAGCTCCGGCAGCGGCGCCTCTCGGCTCCGAGGAACGCGAACTTCACCCGCACGGCTCCCCCGGGATCCTGCAGCCGCTGGATGCCGCTCCTCGGCAGGGCTCATCCCACTCACTCACACCCTGAAACTGGAAAACCGAGGGCAAGCCCGGAAAGGGTTGAGACCAGCAATTCTGTCTTTCCAGTCAATATTTAAACTCCAGCAGAAGAGTCTGAGGAGGGAACTTGCCCCCAAAGCTGCCTTTGAAGGCCGTATGTGCCTCTCCCAACCCACCCAGTGCTCTGCAGCCAGCACAGGCTGCTCCAGTGCCCAGGCTGTGCTGCACCATGGCCTTTGCCATCCTCAGGTGACGTGCAACGAGTGTGTGTGTGTGTGTGTGTGTTAACTCTCACTCAGAGCAATCAAACTCCTTTCATTACTTCAATGCTCTTTATGCACAGCAATAAAACAGACCTGTTAAAGCTGAATCACGAATCATTTGAGCCAGATCAATAAATAATTATCTGTGCTATACCACTGTGCTCATAAACAGAACGTTCCAGATGCAGACACACTGGAAATAAACAACAGCCACATGGACTTGTGCAAGGAAGAAGGAAAACAGACATTCATCACAAAAACTACTTTTTTTCCTAAATGTATAGTAGTGAGATTTGTGAAGTGCCAGAGCTGTGAATTAATAATTTATTCCTAAAACAATTAGAGGCTTTTGAAAATTTTTTTACATCAAGAGCAGATTAATAATTACTATATCTGGTATTATTTCTGATGCATAATTTTAAAACTGACCAGACATGCACAAGGGCACACAAAGATGAACAAAGTGATCATGATGCACCAAGGAGCAGTGACATGGGTCTTGACCAGCGTAGGGGTTTCATGTAATAAATTTCCTGCAATAATCTAAAAGTTATGAGTGAAGTGGCAACAAGAAGTAGGCATCCAGTCACTGTCACCATTAAACTCCATTTTAGTGCCCATGACGTTGTGGAGAAATGCCTATTAAATTACCTCTTAATTAAGGGCCCTCACATCTCAGCTCCCTTCCTCCACTCAGAGAATTGGCAACTGGAGCTTTAAGAAGAAACACAAAGTATTGCAAGATTTTAAATAAAATAAAAGGCATGGCAGCCTTGCTACTTGAATGTCTTCCTGTTTTCAAAAGTGAGCAAAAATGCTCCACCCTGATGCTCCCCCGAGACAGGCACAACCGGGCACCAGCACCCCAGCTCTCCCAAACCAGCCCTGCAATGCACCTGTTCAGTCTCTCCAGAGACACAAGTCTTCTTTTCAAGAGGAACCTTGCTCTACTTTCAGCATGTTTCCAGGGCTGAAACTCTAACACAAGATCAAGAAAACAAAAGAAAACAAACAAACAAAATAACCCAAATGCTCCTCTAATAAAACATACATAAGATAATGACATTTTTATAGTGCGTGAAAATAACAATAAAGATTTAAGGCCTTGTAGAAGTCAAAAGCTTCTGTGCAAACAATATTACCTTGAACTAATAAAACACATTGAAGTGAAAATTTTAATTTTACTATAATTGCATCAATAGTGTAGTCACATTCTTCCAAACAAAACTCTGAAGATGAGATTCTAAAGCATGGTTCATAAATATAGGAACAGAGAACAAAATAGCTTCTTTTTGATAATTAAACAGTTATCAGCTAAATTGCATTGTAATTGATTGGAAAATTGCTTTTTAAATGAGATTTAGTCACTAGGAAATGGCTTTTTTCTTCAATATGCACAATGTGCGCAATGTGCATTGGGTCATTTAAAGAGCAAATTGCCTTCTTGGGCTCTCCCATAGAGACTGAACTTTGTAGAAGTCCCATCGCCCAGCAGAGGAGTCCCAGCCCCAGCTCAGCTGTGCTGGGCACTGCCACCGTGGGGCCAGGCAGGTGTGGCCCGGGGGCAGGCGGGGGCAGGTGGGTGCAGGTGGGTGCACGGGAGTGCAGGGGGTGCAGGTGGGTGCAGGTGGGTGCACGGGAGTGCAGGGGGTGCAGGTGGGTGCAGGTGGGTGCACGGGAGTGCAGGGGGTGCAGGTGGGTGCAGGTGGGTGCACGGGAGTGCAGGGGGTGCAGGTGGGTGCAGGTGGGTGCACGGGAGTGCAGGGGGTGCAGGTGGGTGCAGGTGGGTGCACGGGAGTGCAGGGGGTGCAGGTGGGTGCAGGTGGGTGCACGGGAGTGCAGGGGGTGCAGGTGGGTGCAGGTGGGTGCACGGGAGTGCAGGGGGTGCAGGTGGGTGCAGGTGGGTGCACGGGAGTGCAGGGGGTGCAGGTGGGTGCAGGTGGGTGCACGGGAGTGCAGGGGGTGCAGGTGGGTGCAGGTGGGTGCACGGGAGTGCAGGGGGTGCAGGTGGGTGCAGGTGGGTGCACGGGAGTGCAGGGGGTGCAGGTGGGTGCAGGTGGGTGCACGGGAGTGCAGGGGGTGCAGGTGGGTGCAGGTGGGTGCACGGGAGTGCAGGGGGTGCAGGTGGGTGCAGGTGGGTGCACGGGAGTGCAGGGGGTGCAGGTGGGTGCAGGTGGGTGCACGGGAGTGCAGGGGGTGCAGGTGGGTGCAGGTGGGTGCACGGGAGTGCAGGGGGTGCAGGTGGGTGCAGGTGGGTGCACGGGAGTGCAGGGGGTGCAGGTGGGTGCAGGTGGGTGCACGGGAGTGCAGGGGGTGCAGGTGGGTGCAGGTGGGTGCACGGGAGTGCAGGGGGTGCAGGTGGGTGCAGGTGGGTGCACGGGAGTGCAGGGGGTGCAGGTGGGTGCAGGTGGGTGCAGGGGGGTGCAGGGGGTGCAGGTGGGCACCCAGCACAGGAGCTGGCACCCTGTGAGCTCTGCTGTCTATTTGGCTGCTGCTGGGGTGGGATGGGGAGCAGTGCTCCAGCAGAAGCCCCAACCTGCACAATCTAAATAGACAAAACAATGTGAAAGTACTGAAGTATCTTCTTAAAGATGTATTATTTTAGACCTAATGTACTGCTACTGCTATGATTAATACAGTGTGTAAAAGGATAAAGTAGCCTTTCTTCAACACTAGAAAGGCCATTAAAATATTTGTTTTCAAGGATATAGGAAACCGTGTAAAAGAAATCTTGTCCAGCTATATGAAGGGAACTGAGTAAGCATGTATTAAAAGTAAATTATCATTTGACAACCCATTAGTTAAAGGAATTTTCCAAATGCTTCAGGAAAAAAATATTTCAAAGAATCCTGATTATTGTGAACGACCTGTTATGTACAACAAAAAATGCATTATACAGTTAAGTCAGATTTTTATTGTTTAGTTTCCAAGATCTGTATTGATGTGACTTGGACTGCAATATAAACAGCAGTGATCGCAATCATTTGTTGCTGCCATAGCAACAGAGAAAATTAAAAGGGCAAACACTGAAGCTGAAGTGGCATCACAGTTGTAGCTTATAATTGCCTGACAGTAAAATGCTGTGTGCAGGGTGGCAGCAGCACTTGCAGGTATCTGTGAAGCAGGTTTGCTTGCAGAGATCAAAGTCATTTAGGTCAGGTTCTGAAATCAAGGATGAGCACCAGCTCTCGTTTTTCTACATTTCCTTCTCTCTCTTTTTTTCTCTCTCTCCTGTAGGTAGATTAAAAAAAAAAAAAATAGTTCAGAGCAATCTTATGGAGATTTAGGCTATGTCTCCATTCTCCAGGCTTCTGATTTGGAACTCAGCCGTAACTATCATTCACCACTTCTGTTCAGGATTTTAGAAAGTGGCAGAGAACACAGTCCCCTGTCTTTGCCCCTCCCCAGAGAAACCCAAAATGGAACAAACAGGACTGTCATGTCCTGACCTTGCAGCATAAGATGAAAATACACTCAAATAAAACCCACTGTCAAAAAGCATGTGGACCCAGTTCCTCTGAAATGGGCATAAATAAAAGGGCATATTTTAAGTACATTTTTGTTCTTTTTTCTGGCTTTGGCATAAAAGAGATGAGCCAAGAGCCTGGGGCTACTGGGTTCTCCAACTGACCTGAGCAAATGCACATGAAATCAGCATCTCTCCACTCCAGATCTCTACAAGAGGTGGAAAAAAAGTCCCTCCTCCCACCTTTTCCCTGCTTTATGTATTTGGATAAGCTCATCAGATCATCACTTTCCTCATGTGCTTACACAGTGCTGAACAGGATGGGGCTATCAGCACAGCCGGGGGAAAGTGCAATGCTCATACAAATAATAAATAAAAAGTCACCATCTTCTGCCAGGCTTCCAGAGAAAGCGAGGCATGTGCTCCATGGAGCCAGTGACACCATTTATGCACACAAAGATGGGACTGGTGAGAAGTAAAGGAGGGAGTGCAGGTCATGTATTGAGGTTGTTTCATGAACGATTCGTCAAACTAACTCAAGAGTGTCTTTGGAAATTGGGTCTTGGAAGCACAAGCTAAAGGTAAATCTTCAGGTATGGCTGTAATCAGGCATCAAACCATTTAACATTTCCAGCAGTAGATAGAGCAGAAAATGTGTGTTAGCAGCACAAAGATATTGAATGATACATTATTGACCTCTGGTGAGTGTCAAACTATAGAAATTCAAAGCCATTTTCTGTGGTATAAAGGGCAACCATAAAATGAACTTTTAAACTTGAATAAATTTAAAGGCCCTTTATTTTATCCGCTGTCTGCTGGACAAGACAGGAGGGCCAAAGGCTGAGTTGGCCTGTTCTGATGGAGCATATGCTTTCGCGGAAGGACAAACACTTGACCATGTTAAGTACCAGAAAGCTGAGTTTGAGTCCATAATTAACTGTCACACTTGTCCAGCTCTCAATAGCTGTCTAGGGGACCTTTGGATTTGTGACTTCATCACCTTAAAGAAAACCTGTCCTGTGAACACACTTTAGTAAAACTTAGTAGGCAAATTCTTAGCTGATAGGGGTAGATACAGCCTTATCTCAAAGACAAATGGAAGTGCTCTCAAACACTTAAAAAGTCATTTTTAAGTGGTCATGAGCAGGTTCTGCTTTACTTGCACAGCAAGGTGTTGTGCTGCTTTAATCCATCAAGTGCAGACCCCCATGAAGCTTTGGTGCAGGGAGACATCAGGGTTTTTGCCTGTTCCTATACCCTTGTGTGCCCCAGAGCACCATTCCTGGGACAGGGGGCAGGACACCACTTCCCCAGGTGATGCTACGCTGCCAGTTCTGACCTGAACAAGCAAATAATGTTTTCTGAAATTAAACTACAATGCCTCTGACTTCAGACCCTTTCATTTCTTTAGACCCTTGTTACAATGACAACAGGAGGAAAACAATACTGCCTAAAGGTACCCCAGCCATGAATGACAGCACACACAGTAATGTGCATAATTACAAAATTCCTAAGTAATTTTTCATTATAATTAACAAAGACAATTGTCTTCTTTTGCTCTGATTACCTATGATGCTCATGGTCATCTATCTAATAGTTTGTTTACTTCTGCGTTTTTTTCTAAATAATCAAAAAAGTACTTGAGCTCAACTTTCTGCCAAATTCTATCCCAATGTGACTCAACTCAAGGCACCCAGAAAGCCCTTCAGCAGCAAAAGAAGAGCTGTCAGTCATGAGGTACTACACAAGTTACATACTTGGGTATGTTTTATAAAATACATGCTGTTTGTTTTAACATGCTGAGGCAGTATGGGGGCCTTGTGTTGGCTCAACAGATGACTTTTACCCTCTGCATTACTGAAAATCCACACCCCATAGAAGGCAACAGTAAGACAATGAGATCCTGCATTATCTTTTGCAACAGAACTACTGAGAAGCAGCAGTGGGCAAATTCAAAAATAGGTCATTCAGCTTCTCCCCATCAGCTCACTGCAGGGTATATTGTCAGTTTAATTTCCTCATTTAGTTCCTTCTGCTTCCCATACCACTGCTTTTGAATCACAACAGTGTCTGGGAGTAGGATATGCCAGCTGGCTTTGTAATGTTTTGTGTACACACAAAACTCCTGCTTTCAAATGAGATTAACCTTTCAGCAAAATTAATATACACACAGCACACAGCATAGTGAGGAGAAGCCACGAGCACACAGCACCTAGGAAAAGAAGAAATACAATGTGTCCTTCATTCTGGTGCCTCAGAGATTGATGTTGAAGTTTTCACTACAACAAAAGATTGTTTAAAAAAATACCATATGGAGGGGCATGTAGGTAAAGTTTTATGGGGGAAAGAGGGTTGTACAGAAATGAATACCCTCCTGCCACTGCCAAGGAATAAAAATGCATCTTAATCTTCAAGGTAAAACACTGAAATCCCAGTGTATTTGAAATCTCAGCAGTGTTTCAGGAGTAAGATGCCATGTCCTCTGAGTACCTGTCTTGGTGAGGCTGGGCTTCCTTTTCTTGCACAGAAATATATTTTTAATCTGATAATAGTTTTGTGCTTGGTTAATACAACCTATCTCTCTTTTTTTTTTTTTTTTTTTTTTTAAGAAATAGACAGTAACAAAACAAATCCTCACTACTAAACAGAACGACGGCACACTTATTTTCTTGGTTTCTCTAGTATGTTCCATTTCTCTCGTGGGGCAGATCCGGGCCGAGCCGCACAATCCCCGCGGGGCGCAGGGCAGCGCACGGCGGGGCTGCGTTGCCATCTGGTGACCGAGGCGAGTGCGCACGGAACACATCTGGGAATTCTGAAGCCAACAAGCGCTGCTTCTCTCGCACCCTGAACTTCGTGCTACCCTGCTGCCCGCATCCCTTACGGATCTTGGACCTCGGGTGTGGGAACTGCTTTCATACAGTCCCGTCGCTCTGCAAATGCACAGGCCCTTCACCCTCCCACTGGGACCCGGCAGTTCAGAGGCCATTCTGCAAAACCAAAGAGCCTTGGTTTGTCCCCAGGGGACTCGTCGAGCTAGCGAGCAGGGTCACCGCGCTGGGCAGCCCCTCCAGCACCAGAGTGACATTTGGGCACGGTGACGTCTGGGGCCGTAACATCGGGGTGCCCGTAACACCGACTCACCCCGGGAGGAGGACAGAGTCAGATTGCTGACACGTGTTCCAAAGACCCATCAGAGAAATTTTGTTTTGGAGGCTCTCTGTGTTTTGTAGTAATTTTGTTTTGGAGGCTCTCTTGGTACTGAGACAAACTGCTGGCAGCTGGTACCCCCGCACACACGGCCATGCCAGGGACGCTGTGGGCTGCTCCACATCGTGGACACCTGGCTCGCTGCTCTCTTCATCCACCCATCTTTGACTCAGCTGGGATCCCGATGGGTGACCGTGTCCGGTGTGTGCAGCAGGGCGGGCTGGCCAGGCTGCTCCCGGCTCTCGTCCTGCCTGGTCCGAGCCCGCGGCCCTGGGCGGGGGAGCAGAGCCGGTACCACCAACAGCGACACGGTGCCACCAACAGCCACACGGTGCCACCACCAGCCACACGGTGCCGGTGCCACCAACAGCCACACGGTGCCACCAAGAGCCGCACGTTGCCGCTGCAGCCCCAGGCGCCGGCACAGCCGCGGCCCCGGGGAGGAATCGCTTCCTCAGCAGCCCAGGGCCGCCCAGCGCTCCGCGGGGAAGGGCTGGAAGGCGAAAGCCGGCCCTGGGAGCGAAGGGAGTGGTGTGGCTCTTTCAGACAGTACTTCGGTCCCGCTGTGGCAGTGCGAGGTGTGACCCCCTGTGCTCTCACAATGAGTCTGAGCAGGGTACCAGGGCTGGCATGAGCAGCATCCCCTCGGCTGCCTCTTCCTGCCCGTTCGCTATGCCGGGAGCACCCACCCACCCTTCGTGTTTAACTCTGCCGCTACTGCACTCTGTCAGCTTCCACTTGTATTTCAGGAGACAAACACTCTCGGTTATCCAGGATGTGTCTGCCATCTCCTGAGATGAAGATGTTTGTGTTGGTCCTGGGTTCAGTGGTTCACTGAAGTGATGGTGAGCAGGATTAAATGTTTTATAACATTTTATAATGTTTTATAAACATTATAACACCAAGTTCTCAGCTATCAGTGAACACAAGAGGAATTGGTGACACTCAACATGACAAGGTATTCTAAATTCTTTATTTCCTTCTCTCCCCCAGATCAAACATTTAAAAATAAGCTGCTCTTCCTACTGCAGCAGGTGGGAAAAGTAAATACCTAAGGCAAGCTTACACAGAAATATTTGAAATTACCACAACTCTTGAACTTCCATCACTTTTACAGTTTCCTGGTGAAACCTTTAAATGCTTCTCTTGATAAGGAATAAAAAAATCAGAACTACTCTTTGTTCTTAATTCAGAGTAGCAAGTTTACACTTTTATTTACCAATAAAGCTATCACACTTTCAGTGCCTTTTGCTAAAGCTGACCTGAAGCTTCAATTTGAAGACGTGCTTCTATTTCCAGTTTTAATCATGACTGCTGTAGAAAGAGTCATCTGAAAACAAACAAAAGACCAGTTATGAATGTTTTTTAGGTTTCAGATTTACAGCCTTCCTACATCATCACTCAGTTCAGCAATATAAGACAACTTGCAACACAGCTCAAATAATCCATGTTATTACCATGTACTCACTTTTATTTCAAGACCAGAATCCTGTAATTCAAAACTAGACATACCCTCTATTTCTCACTTTGGTGCTTTCTCCCTGTAATTCACTGGGAAAGTTTTACAAGGAGAAGTAATACATCATTTACTGAACAAAGTAGAAAAAGGACAGATTGAGAACAACGGCTTTCAGTTTCACTTAATTAAACTGGACCAAGAGGAAATTATTCTGCCAGGAACTGAACCCCAGAGGAGGATGTTCTGGTCTCTGCTTCAGTAGGGAAAGTACTGCACTGTTTGGAGTAGCTTAATTTGTGAGGCACAAGACATGTTAGTCTGAGTCGAGCGAGTGAAAACAGACTGGCTCTGCAGCAGTGTTTCTTTAGTGCAACCTCATGGGAACCCACTGTGTGTGTTGGAATCTAAAGTGCTTTGTGTACTCGAGTATTAGCTTTACAAGATACACTTCCTCTGCAAAATATCCCATTGTTCCTGTTAACTCAGTGTAGAATAATCCTGAATTATGAAACCGATTTTAAATTTCTGAAATTCTGCAGTACCTTTTCCCCCATGGCCTGATTTTTGTTTCATCCTAGCATTTTGCAAAGTTGTCCAATGCAGACATTTGATCTAGAAAAATAAGTAACAGTCATATTAGAGGAGAATTTAACATTATATTCAACAAGCCATCATATTCAATAGTGAGACAACTGGATATAATCCTACTATTTGCTTATCAGGAAAACATGAGCCTTCAGCAAATAAGAACAGTTGCAGAAGACCTTCCAGGATTTAAGCTTAAAATTAATTACTTCAGTCATGGTTATTATTTTCCAAAACTGAAGCAGACTATAAGCAATGGATCTTGTTTATGTAGATGTGAGCATAAACAGTCAATGGAATTAACAAATTCCACACTTTACAGACAGAATGTACCTATGGCAAACATTTCAAGAAGCTTTGGAATACAGAGATGGGCAGTGGGTCCCGGGCATTGTGGAGATAAATAGTGATTGTGTAGGTATGGCCCTTTGCAGCTAGGAAGCCAAGTCCAATGTGTCGCTTCTTACCTCATGTTTCCGAAGGGTTGGAAGTGGCAGCAGAATGTTGCAATAGTCACAGGTCACCAGCGTGTCAAAAGACTGAGTGTCTTTAACAGCTTGAGGTGATGTGGAACATACATCTCTTCTGGGAGAGGGAAAGCTAATCTTTTTGTTCTTTGGAGCTTGGGAAGTCAGTGACTGGTCCCTTTCTTTCCCTTTGGGACGGACATCTTTCCATGCCATTGCATTCTCAGAGGAGGAAGAGGGAGCCAGGGAGGAAGAAGACTGTTGTGGATCACTGATGGTGTTTGAAGTTGACTGGCCAGCAAGAACTTCTGTCAGCTTATGGGTTGCATTGCATTTATTCTGTTAGAAAAGAGTATGCATGATAAGTGGAGATTGGCACTGCAGCCAGCTGCGTGGCCACGCTGTGATTTGCAACAGAGGTGAGGCACGGGGAGGGACCTTGGACATCCCCTCACAGTGATGCTTCAGCACAGTACACTGCATTGTGACACTGTGTGTGAAAAGCCAAGATCCACTGCCCTTTCTTACCTACTGTACAGCTTTTCAGAGAAATAGCTTGGCTGGAGGTTATTTCAAGCACAAATAATGCTCTTGCTCAGTTTTAAATATGCTTACCAGATGTTGAATGTACTGGTCATCTGGGAATGATTCATTGCACTTCTGACAAAGATTGTCTCCAATACCTTCAGAAGGGAAAAAGAAATTGAGAGAAACAAAGCACTGATCCTAGTTATCTAGACAGGCTGCTCTGATCCAATCTCTGGTTCTACAGAAACACAGAAAGATGATTCCAATGCCCAAGAAGGAATTTGAGCTGTGACTACATTTTGCTTTTGGCAGTGCTCAAACCCAATCCACCATCCCTTCTCACCAACTTCAGGATATTTGAAATTCCAGCAGCCCCATGTTTTGTGGCTCAAGAAGCTTAACTCCTATCCTGCACAGCTAATTCTGTTACTAGGAAAGTTTGGTCTCTATACTTTATTTTGCCAACCACTGCACCTACTGATGCCTATTCTTTTCAGGAATCATTGACTGGATTCATTGTTTTTTTGTCTTAACAAACTCTGTTCAACACCTTAGGCCTAATAAAACTTCAAGAAATCAAGGTATGCATCACTGGCTTTGTGTATGAAGCAGGAGAAAAATCTAGATCATATTTTCTCCTGTGCAATAAACAGAAAGAGGAACAAGTTCCACTTATTTTCTGACAGAAGGAATTTTACTTCCAGAATATAAGGGAGGCATAAAAGAACATGAGCCAATGAGCTGCCAATTAGTGGAACCACACTGGCTTTACAGTTATCAGCATAATGGAAAGCAACACTTGGTTCTGTCACTGTGGTTGGTTAAAAAACAATCC
>VZRZ01004465.1:418013-441262 GCA_013398175.1 Climacteris rufus
TAAAGCGGCGGCAGCAGGCGCCGCTCCAGCTCGCGTCCTGACCGTGTCACCCCGCAGAACATGGCCCCGACGTGCCTGCGGCCCCTGCTGCGGTACCGCTCCTTCGCCATCCTCTTCCTCACGCCGCTGCTGCTGCTGCCGCTGCCGCTCGCTGTGCCCACGCGGGTAAGTGCCTGCGGGGCCCCCGCGGGAACAGAGTCCGAGGCCGGCCCTGCTGCCCCCGGGTGATCCCCACTCCGCCCCGGGCCGGCCCTGCTGCCAGTGGCTCCCACGGACCCATCATGCAAATTGGACGCAATTTCACTTTGGGCCAAGACGAACCCATGCGAGGCTGGCCGGCACGTTTGGGATTGTCTTGCCTTATCTCGTAGCCATGGCAGTGTCTGAAGGGCAGGATTGCGGCCCCCAGCTCTCTGCTGAGGCTCTAGTACTCCCAGCATGGTGCTTGGTGACATTCTCCATCCTGATGCAGTCGGGAGCCGGCGTTGTGTGTATGCATTGGTCAGGGTTTCAAATGCCCTGTCCTCCAGTTCACATCCAGGGATGGTGATGACACAACTCCTTTGCGTTCAGTGGAGTTACATCAGCATAAAACTGGAATAACCAGGAAAATTTGGACTTTAGTATCTTGTAGCCTTCTTGACCAAGTGTGAAAGCTCAGTTCGTAGTATTTTTGCTTATGAGAGCTTTGGAGGATATTCTAATGCTAAAAACAGCCTTTCTTCTGAGTGGCTTGCATTGCTCTGTCTGTTTTAAAGTACAGGAATATTTCATCTGTGTTTATAAACCAAATTGCCAGCCCTTCTGGTTTACCTGTCTAAGTAAGCCTTTCAGTTGAATGATGATGCTTTTATAGAATGAGGAATTCCTGACTGTTAAGCTCTCCTTTGGTCAAAACAAGGAAAGATAATTTCAAAAAAAATTAAATGTGTCTGCAGCTTGCCATTATTTGTAGGCATATTGTGTAATTAGTCTAATCTGAGAAATGACAGTATTTCACAATGGGACACTAATATTTTGTCAGTGACTGCCTTTTCATCTCTCAGCCAGGAGGCAGGTCACTGCATTTTGTGTCAACTGTGCAGAAACACCAAAGAGACATTCTGTGACTGTTCCCTTAAATCACAGATAGATATAGGTATAAATACAAAGATATATTTCATTCCAAATCTTTGGTTGTTTGAATTGGCCATGGTTGTTGGAGTTAATTTATAAGCATGGTTGTATTTTTGAACTTCACATAAATTATTTACTCTCTACTCTCTACAACCAGTGTTTCATCTGTGTTGTGAATTTTATTCACTTAGAGTTGTTTATCTGTCTTTCGTACTAGCAACAGATTAACTACAGTCAGTTCTAGTCCTGCATTACTGTGGTACAGCATGAAATGTATCATGAGCTCACCTTGTAGGTATAAAGGGAAGAGACTTCAACAGGATGTATCCGATATCTTTTAGTGTCTGAAGAATTTTTTTCCAAACTTGTGCTGTAATTAATCTCCTGGAAACATGAGAGGAAAAAAAAAATCAAATTACTTACAAAGGCTGTTTTCTGGCTGTTAAACTTCTCAAGAAAATGAAGGAAAACAGAACCCTACTTATAAATATCACTTAATGTCAGTTTTTAAATGTCACTGTCACACCATTTATTTTCGCAATAAAGTCCCATTTGTTGTATTAGAATAAAAATCCTATAAACATATGCCCTAAATAGGAGCAAATACTGAACTACAGAACACCGACTTCAGCTTTCAAACAGTTCACTGTTAGCTAATGAATGCTTGCTTCTCCCAACAATTTTTAGAGTACAAACCAAGGAAGGCTGGGCTACAGAAATGCCTGATCAACAGTCCAAAAAGACAGGTAGCAAGAATTCTAATCAACGGAATCCCCTCAGCAGGTCGGGACAGTATAATTTGGGAAAGTGTTTTAATACCTCTAATGTGCTTAGTCACAAAAAAAAAAAAAATAGAGAAGACTTTAACTTTAGGAGTTACTTTAGAAAGTGAAGAATTTTAAAATTATTCAGTGAGATAGTTTCTGAGCTCAGGTGTGTTACTGACAGTACATCAAAGACTTGTGAACTTCAGGCAAGTTAATCATCCATACTGGGAAATTTGGCCATCCATTAAAAAAAAATTAACTCTCTGTTGTCATTCTTGGCTCCTAGATTTAAATCTGCTGACCTCAATCGCCAAGAGGTAATTGCACACAGCAAACTGTGCACTTACCTAGTTGTGAAAGATTTGTTTTTCTCACAGCATTTATTTTGTGTGGATGGATTAAAGCAAACCCCATGGTCTGTTTGGTCAAAAAGATCTTTTTATACAAGTGACTTCAGAACATGGTTTAAAATCACAGGTTTAAATCCTTACTCAGCATAACTTGTTAAGCTACAGACAGTGGAGTGTGTGAGCTACTTGTAAGAGCTACTAGTGTGCTTCTTATCTTTAGAAACAGTTTCTAATGCTTAAATGTGTCTTCTATTATGTTGCAGGAGGCCAAATGTGCATATATCATTATCATCATGGCTGTGTACTGGTGCACTGAAGTGATCCCCCTGGCTGTCACCTCCCTCATGCCAGTGGTATTTTTCCCCCTGCTTGGAGTTCAGAGCTCTAAATCAGTAAGGAACTCATGCAATCCTTGTCTGATACAGGGAAATCCAATGCTCTGATCCCTCATCAATATTTAGCCAACAAGTCTGTATTAGTGTTCAGGGTTCTTACATGGGAGGATGCTGAACTACATACACATTTTCCCAAATTGTAAAGAGTGGGGGGCTTGAGGTGGTAGAGCAGATGGTCTGTTTTGGGCATGGAGAGCATCCCACTAGTGCCAGCAGTTCGTGTCACCTATCCCATGACAAAGAAGTGCTGACAGATCTCCCAGGAGATCTTAAAATGCATGGGACAAACTTCTGACACGACAGACGGCGGGGTGCCAGCAGGTGTGCTGTGTCTCCTGCAGAACTCATCCTGGGCTGTTTGTACTAGAGCCTTAGTCCAAGGCAGAGGCTGTGCTCAGGTTCTGTAGCCCAGGTTCACTACTGGCTAACAAGCTGCTAAAGGCAGGTGTGGTTGCTAAAGGTGCTGAGAAATCCGTTTTGGAGCTCAACATTCCTAGCACCTAGCATACTTTGAGCCCCTAAGGGTGTTTTAGGAAACTGGTGTCATTTTGCACAATGGTGCACAAAGAGCCCCTGCACGTGCAGTTCAGCACTTACACAGGAAACTGCAGGGCGCTCTGAGGTAGCAGCTGCCTCTTCTGCCTCTGTTGGAGGGGGCCTGGTCCAGTCCATGGCTTTGAGAGGCTGGTGGGCAAAATGCACTAGTGAAGCAAGTAAGAAGCAACATTTAGACCTGACTTACCTTCTGTTTCTTTCAGGTGTGCTTGCAGTACCTAAATGACACAAACATGCTCTTTGTTGGAGGGCTGATCGTTGCAATTTCTGTTGAACAATGGAATCTTCACAAAAGGATTGCACTGAGGGTCCTTCTGATTCTTGGGGTGAAACCTGCACTGTAAGAGTACTACATTGTTTTTTTCTTACCTCTTGTCAATTTAGCAGAGGCCTAGGGATGGTGTTTAACAGTCAGCAGAGAAAGGATCCTTCAAAAACCACTTTAGCCGCACTTGCACAGAGTTTTCAGAAATGAAGTCTAGCAACACGAACAGTTTATTTGTCCTTTAGCCAAAACTTGCATCTGACTAAATTGTAGAGGCTTGCCACTGGGGACAAAATTAGGCACTGGGATTCCTTCAGTGAAGGTGGCAGAGCTGTCCTAGAAGGGATTCTGGCCCTGCTCTGGGTTACTGGATGGTGCACACATCCCTGTGTGGGCTCTGCTCTCCAAATTACAGTGACTACAAAGCCTAGCAGTATCTGCTCACTTTCTTTCTCTCTCCTCTGCCCATTTCTCTCTTTTCAGCCTCATGTTGGGATTTATGATAGTCACTGCCTTTCTGTCCATGTGGATAAGTAACACAGCCACTACTGCTATGATGGTTCCCATTGTCCAGGCTGTCCTGGATCAAATGGACAACACGGAGTATGATGTGACCATGATGGAACAAGCAACTGGGAAAACAAATACAGTGATTGAGTTGGAGGAAAAGAGCACATCAGAGTCCACTGCAGTGCATGGTAAGGGCCTGGTCACCCGTGAGTTGATGCTACTGAACTTGCTACACTCACATCTCCCCAACCTAGAAGAAGTGCTGTGTACTCTTTCCAAGGAAAGAGGATGGCAATCTGACTGAAACCCCTTAAATACATGATATTTAGGTTTTACAAAATAGCTTCCAATTTTGATGGCTGCCATTTCATTATGCTAGTGCTAGATCCCAGACAAGTTGTTATGTTCTTTCCTCCAAGCTGGAGTCATCCTCCCACAGTTCCCCTAGACTTAACTGCCTGACAGGGAAGTGAAAAGCATATCCTGTGGGAAATAACCATCCAACCCCCCAGCATCCCACTTTCTAAAGCTTGTCATTATGAGTGGGGATTCAGCTTCTAAGCCATGTAGGAATATTTGAAAAAAAATATGTAAACACAATCTATTTTGGTTCTAGAGTAAGAAGTAGCTTTTTATTGACCAGATTGTGTGTGGAGGTGAGGAGAAGAAAGAGGACTACTTTAAAAACCACATGGAAAAAAGGAACTGGTGTAATTTGGCTCACAGTAGACAAACGGCTCTTTAGAACACTTTAGTGTGTGATCTTACCCTGATGCTTGATTTCTGAAGATCCTCTGCCAATGCTGTGGTTCAGTAATAGGTTTCACTTCATTTGAAATGTGCACAAACTCAATCCCTCTCATTTCAGTGCTCTGCTTTGCTGTTGCAGGGGGCTGTATTATTAAATATGACTAAAGGTAAGATCTCAAGTACAGTGAAGACACCCTAAGAGGGTAATAAGTAATTGCCATAAATTCTTTGTCCTGCTCCGTTAGTCCAGTCAGACTTCAAGATTAGAGTGTTAACCTCAGAGAACAATGGACACAGCAGTAAAGTTTCATGGTTATTGTAAACTGACATAACTTATTAAGTTATGCCAAGAAAGGATTTGGTTTTCAGTGGGTTTTTTCTGCCCATATTCATATCTGTTAAAGCTAGTTGGGTTCTCACTGTGGGATTGGAATAGTTCCAGTGACTACAATATTTGGCTGGTGGTAAGCCTCTCTGTGAAACAAGAAATTATTGCTGAGGAACTGTGGCACTGATGTGGACAACAGCATCCTCGGATCATGTATACCCAGACTGTCAGCCTCTTTCTTCGGCTCCTCAAGAACATGAGTTGGAAGTATTTAGGGATGTATCTGTGGGGTTTTTAATTAAAATAAATGGCACATACAAACTGGAAGCCCTGAGCCTACAGACTCTATCCTGAAGTCTCTGCCTTTCCAACTTTACCTGAGGCAAGTCATGTTCTTCATGTCTAGTCGTAAGCAATGGACAAGTCCCTGATGACCCCAAATCTTCTGAGGAAAAGAAAATGAGGAAGCGTATATGCAAGGGCATGACACTTTGTGTGTGCTATGCTGCCAGCATTGGAGGAACTGCAACACTCACTGGAACTGGACCAAACATGGTACTGAAAGGCCAGATGAATCAGTAAGTCATTCTTGCTGCTTCTTTTAGTTATACTGTCATATGGTGTCTGTGACCAATTGACTGGTCTTCGATGACAATTTCAGTTGCAAACTTTAAGCAGTAAGTTGAGGAACTGAGAGTGAGAAATGTGTATGAAGTGTTGGGCCTCATTTTTTTTCTTCAGCATCTTTTAAAAGGTAGCTGCTAGGAAAGGTTGCTGTGATAGAATTACAGATTTTTTGAGAAAATTAGAAATACTTGTGGGCAATTGGCAGACAAGTGGTTGATTATGAGATATTGGTTCTTCTGTGTCCTCTTTTGCAACTGAAATACAGCACATCAGAAGAGGAACTGCAGTAAAGAGCATCAGAAGAATGTAGATTACTTATAGGAACACTGAAGACAGCAAGAAGTAGCTTAGCCTCTCCTATATTCCTCCTGTTACTCCATGCTGTGGCTGTGGAAACTGTACAATTGTGTTGTGCTTTCACTGCTAAACTGACTTTGGGAACTGATTTACATGTAACTTAATCTGCAGCAGAAATTTTGCAGACTTCACATCAGTCCCGCAACATTGCTTCCTCGTGTTGCAAGAACTTCAGACTCAGCTGCTACGTTATCTGTTGGTTTTAACACCCAGCTGGAAGTTTGCTATTGATATTTTCCCTCCAATCATTATTGGTGGACACAGGGAAGAACAAAAATTACTGTTCTTAAAACACTGGCTTCATTCTTTCAAACCAACTAGCAAGTTTTCTTCTGTTGAAGGCAGCAGAAGTACAGGTATTTAATTTCAGGAAAAACATTTTTTGCTGTCTTATTAGAATGAATTGAGAGGAAGAAAGAACATCCTGTCTTTGGATAAATGAGCAGGCATGTTTGAAGTGAAAGGTATCTAGAATGTATGGGAGATCTTTCAGCCACACTGGTCTTACTGAGACATAAAATATCAACTTAAGCTCCTATATGCATCAAAGTAAAACACAGGGAAAACTGAGGATCATTTCTGTTTTGCTCTGAAGTCAGGCTGCCTTCCCCCAGGACTTCAGTCAGGCTGTGGATGTTGCCTATGATTGCTTGTAATGGTTGTCCTAGATTTATATGTATAATTGTCACTAGCACATACTAAAGGGAGAGTAGATTACTAAATGTTTTGACATTCATACAGAAAGCACTTTTATTTACAGGTTATACCCCAACAATAATGATGTTGTGAATTTTGCTTCCTGGTTTGGATTTGCGTTCCCAAACATGATCCTGATGTTGGTGCTAGCTTGGCTTTGGTTACAGTGCTCCTTCATGGGACTCAAGTGAGTATGTACATGATATTGTGTAAACCCTGCAGTACACTAGTGCAGATCAGCTTACTGAGACATCTGGGTAAAACACATGCACTGACAAGTTATTAATTTTGTAGCACAGAGCAGTTCCATTTCACAGCAACTTTTGAGGTCTGGAAACCTTTTGTGTTCATGGGAGGTACACTAAGGCCAAAGTCTTATACAGTCTTAATCTTCAGACAGAATTGCCTTTTTATTTTTCAATCTCACACCTGTGAATTTCACCCCTAAGAGAGCTGACATAGCTCTTTGCAGCTGTTGATTCAAACCTGAGTTTTTCATCTCAGGTTACTCCAAATTGGAATCCATTGATAGACCCCATTCTTCTGTGAGAAGTGGCATGTCCCCACAAAACACTTTGACACTGTTGTAATTTCTTTGTTTCTGGCCTCTGCTGAAGTCTGTGTCTGTCCCCAAGAGTGACAGCTTCAGAGTGACAAGCATGTTAAATCCCTCTAGTATGTTAATACTATTTTCTTCTCCATTTTTCTTAAAGCTTTAAAAAAAGCTGGGGCTGTGGGACAGAGAGAACTGCCAAAGAAAAAGCCGCATACGATGTGCTGAAGGCAGAAATGAAGAAGTTAGGCCCTATCTCTTATGCTGAATTCAATGTCCTCCTCATGTTTGTATTGCTGGTGCTCTTGTGGTTTTCCAGACACCCAGGCTTTGTAAAAGGCTGGGCCACCAGGCTCTTCCCAGAAGGAGAAAAGTAAGTTTTTAGGATTTTTTTTCCATCCTTTACCCTCTTGGTTATTAATCAGATTCCCTTACTTGTACATTCCACTTTGAGCATGGGGTCATTAATTCCAACTTTACCTGACTTCACATGTTTGCTGGGCTTGATCCAATGGCTTGTACATGACATCACTAATTATCTATGGTTTGACAGTTTCTACTGCAGTGAAGGCTGGAGACTGAGATATGGAGCAAGCTGAACTTCCTAAAGGAAGAGAAAATTCTGTAGTTCTGGTCTCATTCTTACTGACATACACCTTGGTATTTTGTTTGTATGAGCTCCAATCAGTTGCAGTGGCATTTGAATATTTGGTAATATCACCTCTAACCAATACCTGAGAACTCACTGGAAAATTGATTTTGTGCTTTGAATAGCTTGTTTGCATAGTGTTCAGAACATAAAATGCATGTTAGGACTATCATTCAGGCTATCTCTTTACATATCTGTCTTTGAGATACAACTGTTGGATCTTGGCTTCGGCACAGAGAAAGAACGATGCTCCAAAAGCTGTTGTCAGCTAGGACTCTGGTTACTATACAATGTGTATTGTAGCTCATTTCTTTTATTACTGTATTTATGTTATGGCAAGTCTGAGAGACCTCAGACATGAGCTAATGACCCATTTTGCTCAAGCCCCAAACAAGATGGCAAAGATCAGTGACTAGAATGCTGGAAGGCAGCCCTTGTTAGGAGAAAGATGTCCATTTTCTAAGCTATATTCTCTTTTCTTCATCAGGTATATCACTGATTCTGCTCCTGCTGTGTTTATTGCCCTGCTACTGTTTATCCTTCCTGCTCATAAGCCCAAATTCATAGCCTGGAGTCCAAGCATGTCTGACCCTGAACAAACTGAAGAAGGTATTTAAAAGAGGGATTGCAATGTTGTGAAACAGCTAACCAGCTCAGCTAACAAGGCAGAAACATGCACTGGATTTGCATGCAGTTCTTTAGAGCAGCTCACCTACCTCACTTGTTGGGCAAGGCTGGGGCATAGTCCCTGCTCATGTGCGTTACCCTCACTCTGTGCAGATTTCTCAGTAATGTGCATCTGCCCACTGGTATCTTATAGAACAGGAGACAAAGTATCTTCACTCTCCTAAAACATGTTCTACTTTTCATTTCTCACTTCAGATATAAAAAAGCCATTTTTATCAGCCCCGCTGCTAGACTGGAATGTGGTTCAAAGGAAGATGCCCTGGAGCATTGTGCTGCTGCTGGGAGGAGGTTTTGCTTTGGCTGATGCAAGCGCAGTATGTCCTGACATCTGTTTTTCTCTGACTCAAAGGCGAACTTCCCTGGTTTGTTATCTAGTCCTGTATTACTGGGCATGCACCCAAAGCCAAACCCAGTAGAGAAGTTCAAATCAGGTGGCAGATCTAAATTAGCAAAAACTGTGAGGAGAGGTGAATGCTTGCAACTCTTTTTCAGGAATTTTTGTGCTCTGACCAAGTTTCTCTAATTTTTCTTACCTTTTGGAGACTGATGAGTAGGTTGGGATGTTCACTGTCTGGACAGTTCAGAAAGGCATCCTTTCTTATTTCTGTCATCATCCCAATCCCAGCCCTGGCTAGAAAAACAGAAATATAGATAACACTTGTAAGATTTTCAAAATCATTTGAGGTTTGTTTAAAGGTTGTATATCTTCAGACTTAAACAAAACTACTACTGAAGCGGTCAGAAAGAAAATCCTGGGTTGATCCTTATAAATTCAGAGAAAAGGCAGCTAAATTCCCCAAACAGGAAAGAATCTTGAGGTGAACCATATTGTTTCCTTCCTCACTGCTGAGATGCATTGAAATCAAAGCAAGCTTTAGCTATCTGTAGTGCTATACTTTGGGGAAATTCATGTTCACATCTAAGTTTTGTGGCTAATTAGGTTTAAACCATGGTGCAAATTAAAGCTCTGGGACCTTACATTCATCAACATACATAATACATAAATTATTAAAGCTCCAGGATATTGAAAACCATCAAATCAGAGGTTTTGTAACCTGTTTGCATCAACTATTGACTGTGTTCCTACAGTAGAGCATTCATACAGAATCATAACCTTCAGAAACCTTAGAAAAATGTGCCAAGAAGCTTCTGGGCCATACACTAAATATTTGCAATGGCCCCGTAAATAATTGTTTCTGTTGAGCAAGAAAACCATAAGTTTGTAACCTAAGTGTGAGAAAGTATTTGGTTTCCAGAAGAACCAGAGAAGTGGGATTCAGTATTCTGCCTAGTTGTCAAGGAATTTCTTTTCATTTTTGTGACTGATCATTGTACTTTTCTGGATAGTGTTTATATAATTCAGGACTCATTTAGCGTTATTTGATAGGAATGTTGCATATAACATGACTTCCCTGTTTGTGAGTCAGGTGTTCTAAACCTCACTGAAACCCACTTTTTATTCTTGTCAGAACTCTGGGCTCTCAACTTGGCTGGGTCATCAAATGACTCCACTGGGATCTATCCCACCATGGGCTATTGCAACAGTGCTCTCCCTTATTATAGCTGTCTTCACCGAGTGCACCAGCAACGTCGCCACGGCCACCCTCTTCCTGCCTGTCTTTTCATCCATGGTAAGATTACCTCCATCCTGTTACCCGCTCAGCTGGAAGATCAGAGTTAAACTGATAGTTTCAGGTGGCAAAGCAATATTGTATTTATTGTCTTGGATGTTGCTCCAGTGTTTCCTCACTTAAAAGGAAGCCAGGTCATGCATTCTGTAAGGTGTGTGCTTTGGCCCTGGAGAAGGTGAAGTGAGAGTCACTTTTTCAATAGGTCAGCAAACATCAGTTACTTCTGGTCATTTTGCATTTGAACCATCAACTTAGAACTGGCAAAACACACACACAAAACCCAAACATAAACAAAAGCCAGCACTTTCTGATGATGCCTTTGAATGATTCATCTTCTCATTTTTGTTCTAGAATACAAAATCAGGTAGGCCTGATTATTAGAAATGTGTCATTTCTCATAGGAACCCAGAACAATTTTAAAAGAGAGGATAACTTGGTAAGTTTTGCTGCCTTTTCTGAGTAGAATGGAAACTGTAGCATAAAGGGAAAAATAGGATACTCTGTTCTTTAATTAGGAAAGCACAAGCACTTTATTCTAGACTATTTCATCAAAGTAAAATTACCCCAATCAAGGTACTGAGCTATTAGTGACTTAAATTGGCACTCAAGTTCTGAGTCCCATGGAGTTTATGTAAAGTCTAAGAGTGTCACTCCATGTGCCTAGTAATTACAATCCCATCCCTGTGTTCCCTGGAAAAAGGGTGGTCTGAGGTCAAAGAAAAGATTGTTGGATATATTTGACCAGAACTCCAAATTATACCTTAGAGCAAAACAAACAACATGAAAGAATCAAGCCTTGTTTTTAAGTATTATGGGACAGGAAACAACAGCAAAGTTATCTTTAAGCACATACAGATTTCAGAATAAAATGTTTATAAATTACTCTGGTGATATAATACAAGGAAACAAAATGAGCCTGTGTATCTCAGGGATAGACTGATCCTTTATGGTTTGTTTTTTGGAACACCTCCGATGTGATATTGTCTCCATTTCATTGCAGGCTGCATCTGTCAAGATCCACCCTTTGTATGTTATGCTGCCTGGTACTCTCAGTGCTTCATTTGCCTTCATGCTACCTGTTGCCACACCACCAAATGCAATAGTGTTTTCTTACGGCCACATCCGTGTTTTGGATATGGTAAGATGATAATTGTCTTATCTGAAATTCTCCATTGCCTTCTTCCTGAAATATAGTGAGAGTTTAATTTTCTTTGCTGAGTATTTCCGAAGTACCAGGAAGCTCTTATGGGCTGTAATTGCCACCCTATGTCCCTCTCTTTTGCAGTGTTAATATTGTGATAAAACTTTGCATCTCTGAAATACCGGTACTTTTCTCCCAGGCTTTGGCAGACACACAGACTGGCCCAAGTGAAATGAAAACTGACAAAGTCATAAGTCTCTGAAACCTGAAGGGTTAAAGTGCAGGCACGCTCTGCAGTGTTCTGGGCCTTTGGCAAGTGTCTGAGGCCTTGTCTCCACTGGAGCTGAAAGCAGAAGGTAGCAATCAGTAGCCCTCGGCTCTGGCCCTCTCATTTTCTGCCAGACCACACAGGGCAGGTTCTGGGCGGAACACCCAAACATTACTGGTTTTCTAACCGGACACTTGAAGAGGGCAGAAACTGTTCTCTAACTAATAAGAACGACTTGTTATACATGTCTTAAAGCTCCTAGGCTGGTTATATGCATAGCAAAGTGCTCAAAGACTTTGCACAGTGTGTTCCCTGGTATCTCCACCTAAGCAAGAGCATAAGGCAGTGGATACAATGGCTATTTCTGTGATTTATTTGACCATCTTTCTGGTGTATGTACAAGTAGGCCTTGCTGCAGTTTGCTGTGCTAGTATTTGGGTGTTGTTGGTTTGGACTTGCTGTGCTGATGTTTGGTTATTGTTGCTGGTTTGGATTTTTTGCCTCACAGGTTAGATCTGGAATAGTGATGAATATCATTGGAGTCTTCTGTGTCACACTGGCCATCAACACATGGGGAAGACCTATGTTTGAGCTGGACACATTCCCAACCTGGGCAAACAGCACAAAAAACCAGTGAGCAGTGAAGAATTCATGTGTCAAACAAGGAAAGGATCCTTAATACAACTCCCTATTGCCCAAAGTCCCGTACAGTCTCATCATCACTTCAGATGCAGTGTTGGGTGTTTGCTGCCTTCCAGCAGTCACACATCAGTTCAGGGTTAAACCAATCCAAACTTATTCCAGTCATGCTGGAGCCAAAAGTGTTTTCAATTATACATCCCTAAGAGTCATGTGTGTGGATCATAAGTATGATCAAGTGATCTGTTGTACCTCCAATCAAGGTTAAGAATTAGGATTTATCAAACTTTCAATAAAAAGAGGGGAGGCTGTTGTATCAAATGGTTTGAACTATTGTATCACTGGTGTGTGCTTGTAAATCATTAGCATTGAACACTGCACTCAGGTAGGGGCTGAACATTCCTTACCTATTCCTTATGCCTACAAGTCAGTAACTGTACAGAGAAATCACTGTTGTCACTTGTCTAGCAAAGAAGGGGTACGTTATGTTATGCTACGCTATGTTTTAGTCGGGTCTCAGCCATGTGGTGGGATCCTTCCAAGTCAACATCCAACACACTTTCTCTTGCATTGTTTTCAGTCCCAAATCTCACTGCACTTTGATGCCTTTATTGAGAGTTGAGATAACATAATTCCATGCTGGTTGTGATTCAGCTGATATCTCAGGCAATGCATTAAGTCTGGCTCTGTGTTTCTTGGACTGTGGCCCTTAGAGGGACGGGAGCCTTTCCCTCAGGGACAAGTGTGGTTTCATGTGCCAACCAACATTTTCTGAGTGCCAGCTTGGACATGACCAGTGGCCTATAGGACTTCACACCTATTGCAAAAGTTCCTGGATTAGCCCCTGATGTGCCTTATTAATTCACTCTGGAATTTTTGGAGTCAAGACATGAGAAAGGCTCTAACTGAATGACCTGGTAAAAATTTAGGGACCCAGATTTTAGGGCTTGTGCTGGCTCGTGGCAATGGCATTTGTCTTGTGTACTTTGGAATTCATGTCGTGAATTCAATTAATGAGAAAAGTGGTTTGTAGCACCTCTTTATGCCATTTCTGAAACAGAAGTAGTCTACAGAATGACTGGACTTGGGATTGGGTGTATTTTGTATTTGGTACATGGATGCTTTTCATTCAGTTCTGGGGATGGAGGTGGGTGGGAGGTAAGGCAGTGTCTTGCAGTGGAAACATCTGTGGGTAGAGTTTTGCTCTCAGACTTGCTGTGCACCCCCGTGCAAGTCAGTTCACCTCTGTTTGCCTATTTCCCCTCCTAAAGATGTCGCGGAACCTATCTACCTCACCAAGGTGTTGTGAGGACGTAAGGGTCAAATTCTGCACACATGGTGATTTCCCACCTCATGATAATGGGTGCAAGGTACAAGTTATAGCATCATAGAATTCTGTCCAGAACATCTGGCATATAGCATAGTAGTGTGTGTAAGATATTTAATAGTTCTCTTATTAATGTGAATGTTCTTTATGGAACTGGAAAAATGCTCACATTTTTATCTAAAAGTAAGGGAAGTATTTATCCACAAAATCACCAGGTGCTTTTTTGAGCAGAAAACTGCTTCAAGAATTGTTTTTTGTGCCTTTATCTTCTGTGCTCTTTTAGGGTGCTAAGCACCATAAACTCTCTGCTGCATGTTGTTCCCAACTGCCACCAATGGCTCCCTGCCTACCCAGATGCCTACACATGGTGCAGCCTCATACTTCTTCCAGGGAATGGTGGAGCATGTGGATAAACACACTTCCACTTGCAGAGTCTATCTAAGGAAGAGGCCAGTTGTAGTGCTGAGAAGTGGCTTGCTCACAGATATTTGTCACCACCTGAAACTTATCACAGTATTTGTTGGAAGAAAGTGAAACCAGGAACAGTTGAACACCTTCTGTTCTGTCACCACTTAATGCTAATTTGCATCTCTAGGTATCTAAATGCATTTGAGAAAGGGGCCTTTTCTGCTTTCTGGTGGACTTCACAGTGTGAGAACATGTAACTGCTGCCAGATACTTCATGGTGCTTGCTGTGCTCTGTCTTACAAATAAGATACAGTGGAGCTTGCATGGGTAGATGATACTGAGCTTGGCTATCTCAGTTCATGCAGACCAAAACTCCTCTAAAACCGGTTCCAGCTAAAAGCTGTAGGACAGACACTTCATTGAGCTTTTTGCAGAAAGGAATGTTCTGAAAGTTTCTTGAAGGGGAGAAATTGCCCTGACCTCAGCTACGGAAGAGCTTCACTGTGTTTCTGGGCAAGAAGGAAGCAAATGCTATTTTCATCAACAATCACACAGGGTGATTTATGGTCAGGAGTGCTGGGCCAGGGGAAGTGTGCATGTGGGGTAATAAAGAGTGTTGGGTTTATTTGAACTGTGATGTATTTGATGTGTCACCTCTTTATGCTGTTAATAGCAGTTTCTTTTTGAGACACTTCTATGACATCCTGTGATTGATTTGTATTTAAGTGGTGAGTTGCAGAATCAGAGCCTGGCAAATAAAAACTTTCTAGAACTGTCTCCCCTCCAGCATGAATTGTTTCCTGTGTAACATACTGGACCACTTGTTTCTGCATTAGCTTCCACTGTAGCATGGTGTTGCTCAAGTAAGATTCAGGAAGGTACATGCTGTAGTGAACCCATACAAAGCAGATATTTGGACACCGCTGTAAGTGTCTTCAGACATGACTATCAATGTTTTCACCTCTTTTGTCAGCTAAGTGTTAACTCAAGCTTGCATCTATGAAGATGCTCAGGTGGGACCAAATTAGGTGGCATACCCTATGAACTGTCTTGTTCATTTCAGACTAAAGGATTATAAGAATCTAATAAACGCAACCAGAATTAATGTTGTACAAACTTTCCAGTATAACAAACACAAACAGGCTTTTCTTCAGCATCAAGCATGCATGGTGTCCTGTTTCAGTGCCCTGAGTTACTTACAACGGGCAATGTAAGGACAATTGCTTTGTGACTGGAGCTGGTTTACAGCCCCTTCAGCACTGCAGGACAATATCATGATAGAAATTTATCAGGCATGGCATTTATTTTGTTGCTCATCAAAGGATTATTGTTTTAGGTGCAGAAGTTGTGATGGTCCTACAGTAGTAGCATAAAAGAATCCTTTACCCCCCCACTTCAAAACCCCAAGCACCCACAGAAAACACGGGATAATCCTCAGTGTGGGCTTTGTCAGGACAGGTTACTCAGCCACCCTGAGCAAGCAAGCAGTTCCCATTTTACCATACGTGGGCAGAATGTGATTCCTCATGGTCAGTGGGTCTGTCAGCTGGCCAGCTGGCAGCACAGGCTGGCAGTGCTGCCTCTGAGGAGCTAAATTAATGCTTTCCTTTTTACTGCCTACTCTTTATTGATCCTTGGCTTTGCCTTTCTTCTCTCAAAATACCAATTTACCAAAATACCAAGTTGCTAATGCTGCTTCTGCAAATATTGAGTGTTCCAAACCTGTAGAGTTGTGATCTGGGCTGCTGTCACTGGGTTCCTGCTTGGTCATGTGCCAGTGTGAATACTTGTTCCCACAAGGTACTAGTGCTTGGGAATGATTACACAATTGTGAATGAGTTCATGAATGACAAAGGGAGAACAAAGATATTTCCTTCCCAGGTGTTGAACACCTAGATTTGTGAAACAGAGAAGAAAAACCATTCTCTTTATGATCAAGAAGTCGTCCCCAAGCTGAAAAGTGGTTCCTATTTGTTGGTGTCATCCACTGAATTCAGAGCAGCAGGTGGTACATTCCAGTTCTGAATGCACGCTGATCTGAGTTCTGATCTCACTTGAACTCAGTCTTTGGCTTATTCAGCCTTTGTTTTCCAGCTCAGGTGTGTTACAACTTGAAAGAGCAATAACCTGGTTGTAGCCAAAAGCAACATTTGCTGACCAAGCTGGAGTTGGACTGTTGGTGAAAATCAGCCCAGAAGAAAAAACAGATCACTGAATCAGTCCTAGCCAAAATGTAGCAGTAGTTCCTTAACACAACAGCTCTTCCTTTATAGTAATGACATATCATATACATTTTTATATACTTCACATCTTTTTTTCCCCCAAATGTCTGTGCTAAATATGTAAAGAAGTGGGTAGTAATGAATTCTGAGCACTTGGATCAAGTGACAGGGTTTTCACAATGATTTCCAGTGCGGGTGAATAAATGTGTGACTTTAGACAAGTCTGATCAATCTCATTGTGCCATTGAGAGGTCTTCAACACTTTTGTGCCTTGCACCACAAGTCCACCAGCCCACTGAGAGATACTGGTTGGGCTCAGCATTTGTCTGAATGGTTTAATGTCAGGGTGCTGATTTCCTCTGCCCAGAAGAACCATCCCACAGTGGCAGCTCTTCTGCATCAGATCAGACCTTCCCCTTTGGGTATCTTTGGGCCCCTGTGGGAAAGGTCTGTGGCCCAGAGGGGGCTTGCCACGCACTGCAGACTGCCTCTGCTTGACAGAGGAATTTTGAGGGAAGTACAGCCCTCACCATTGGGAGCACAGAGTAAAGGTAGGCATACCATGCTGCCCAGAGGTGATTAGGGACTGCTTAATGCAACGTTTGGTAGTTATTTAAAAATAGAGCTGACTATACTGAAACTATTTTTTACCCATTTAGGTTTTTCTGGAGCACTAAATCAATAGTTGCCCATTCATTAAGCTGTAAATGTAGAGTTACATCTAAGACTGTAGATTCTGGCCATAAGAAAGAGACTGTTTCTTCTGTCAGAGAAAAGATGTTACCCTTCCCTAGTTTACTTCAGTGCTTTATTTACCTACACAAAATTGCTTCCCAGTCTTATTTGGCACATGGCATTTCAGTGAGTTTTCATAAGCTGTTTCAGGCCAGAATGTGAGCCTCATTACAATGTTCACAAAATATTTTTATAGACAAACTATTTTCTTGAAAGAACTGAATGTTCCAGATACTAAATCTAATTTGTTGTAGTTTCCTTTGTGAGCTATTCTTTGAGAACAATAACTTGGGTTGGGTTTTAGCAAATATTTTAGAAAGCCAGCTGAAGATCAAATCTCCACCAGAAAGAAAGTTAACAAAATCTTTCAATTAAGGAATTATTATTTCTGGAGGAAGTTTCTATTTTACTTCCATATTTTGCCTTGGCTATACAGTCAGAAATCAGAAACATAGGATTTTTTGTTGCTATTGTTCACAACACTGAGTTATCCTTCAATTAGGAAAACTAGAATTTCCTCTGAAAAACGGGATGGGGATGAAGCAAATGTGGGGGGCTGGGGGTGGGGACCAGAACACAGGACACTTTCACTCCTTTTTGAATAACAAACAATGGAGAAAAAATAACATCAATTTCCCGGGAGCATCCTCCACAAACAAAAAATTGTCTTATCTTTCCTAATTTTTGGAGCTCACTTTTGACTGTTTTCATTCATCTCTTTCTACAGATGTAAGTCTGATCAATACAAAGCAAATCTGAGTATGTCACCCTAGGATACCAAAAATACAGTTAAAGTCACCCCTCTGCAGCGTCATAGTGAGGAATAACTTCAGCCTTGATTGAAGAGTGGTCAGACAAATAAACTGTTAGTGTTTCAGGGGTGATCTTGGCCCAGCTTGTTGTTTTGTTTACTTGTGTGTTTTCTTTTGGAGTGACTTAAAATGATGATGACCAATAGTCTGGGACTTGGTTAGGTGTAGGTGTCCTTCATGAAACATCTGTCAGGTCTTTCCTAATTTATACATTTCCCCGCAGCAGTCATTCTCCTGTGTGGGGTTACTCCACTGTACTGCTCTGTGTTCGAATTGATCTGTCAGTAGATTGGGGGCTGCTCAATAAATTGAAGTCAGGGAGATGGTCAGCATTCTCTGTCTCCTGAGGAACATTCAAGGAATAGAAATTACAAAAGGTTAGTGGGTTTGGGAGGTTTTTGTTTGTTTCTTTCTATGTTGTTCAGTTTGTTTGGTTTTTTTCATGCAGTAGTTAGATCACCCACAACAGCAGGAGTCAAAAGATCAGGAAAATTACTCTAATAAACACTGGAAGGCATGAATGTCTATACTTATTAATGGCATGCAGATGAGAGCTCCAAGTTAATACACTCTGTGAAGCATTTACAAGCCTATGCAGCCAGGTTGTCTTGGTGGACAGAAGACTGCACACTATGAAAACCTCCTGCAGAGAGAGTGCTGAGGCTGTTGCAGTAAAGCTTAATCAGAAAAAGCCTGTAATAATGGGCTCAGGAAACCTCCTTACTCAGGGACTAACCAAAGATGTAAGTGATAACAGGACACCTGAGCTAATGCTTGCTACTGCAGTTCCTGCACTTTGGAGATTGCAGCAAGAAATTTTAGGAGTAAAGTCTGTTTGGACTATTCTTCCAGAACTGGGAGTAGATTTCAGGAATACTGCTGTTAAAAGCGTGGGCAAGATACATGTTTGTCTTTCCTGTCACTTCTGAATACTCATGGTATAGATGCCTTTTCCCTGACTGGAAAGAAAAAACTGTGAGTAACAGCTTACTCTACTGAATTGCTCTGCACAGGAGCTATTAAACATTCAGTGTCACTGTTAGTGGCACTTATTAACTGTAGGTGAAAGACAACAAGGAAAATTGTTGCTGAACAGTTGTGGCATCCTGCAGGAAATTTGCAGAGCAGCAATCAGGAGTATGCTGTCATTTAGGACAAAGCTTGGCAGTGATTTGTTTCGTCCTTCTCTCTTTTCTAAAATACTAAAATTATTCTGCGCAAGTGGCATTCCCAGCAGAAGAAAATGGTATCCTCAAATATTGTGCCCAGCAATGAGGCCTAAGAAAAGGAGTAGATTGAAAACCCAAAAGGCTGCTCTCTCCGAGTTAAGAAAAACTGTTAACAGAGATATTAATAATTGTAATACAGGAGCAAGGAAATGAGAACTTGAACAAACTACCCCAGATAAAGTGTGGGCTTTTGACATTTAATCTCCAAATACTTTAATTAAATTTTTAACTGCAATACAGAAAGCAAGTGGAATGTAATGCAAATAACATGGCAAGGTGTGCTTTATACTGTTGTGTACTTCTTCATGAGCTCCAGGTTACTTCATGTTACTAAGTTTATGTGTTACACGTAATTCCAGCATACTCTGCTGTAGGCCTGGCATTTAAATATATGAGCCTTGTCATGGGAGATGTATTTAGATTTGTTCCCAAAGGAATTCAACACTTTTGTTCACATGAATGCTGTATAATCTTGCTTCAAGCACTGGCAGGTCGACTAGCATGCAGCTAAAGAGAGGGTTTATATTTTTGCTAAATATTGATGTAGGCATCTGTGAAACTGTAACTGTTTGTGCACCACCTTTGGAACAACCAAGAATTAAAGTTATTTTCATCCTGAGTGGATGAGGTTGTGGGTGACTGTACAGAATATTTAGTTTTACTTGCCAGTAGAAAGGAATCTCACTAATCATATTTCCATTATTGGAGACCATGCCTTTTCAGTGCTTTTCTTTATAAAAGTGACTGTTATGACAGTCTTTATGATTGTACCTATTAGTTTCAGCACCAAATTAGCTATTTATTTCTTATCTTCTGAATACATTCTAAATGTATTCTAAAACAAAGGAGATTAATTTTTCATTAATTACAAATTAATGCCAATGATTCCTCTAGATTTGTACTTAATTCTTTGGTGTTTTCCCTACACCTTTCTGCTCAGTGCCACTACAGAAGAGTTTAAAAATGAAATAGTATAGGAAGTGGCTCAGACTACCTCATTATTGAAATGTTATTTGGAAAATTACGTAACCATAATGCTAATCTAAAATACAATGAAAATAAGTGCAATTATTCATATATGTAACCATTATAAAATAGATAACTTCCAGTTTATTGTTCTGCAAACTTGTCTATGTATCTTGGACTTAGGAAATTTTACATTCCTTCATTAGTGGGAATTAGTTGTTTTTGGCCTGTTTGGCATTCAATAGGATATCCCTCAGATCAGGCTCCATGTATCCCGGCTCCCTGCAGAAAAACCCTAGGAAGGGCTCCAAACAGCAACAATATCTTTGAGAAGAAGTTTCTTACAGACCACTGCTCTCAGGTCAATGCATATTGCTCCTGGCAAATAGCTGACTTCAAATTCACCTGCTGTCCAGGTGTCCCAATAGAAGCCTGACCTATTTTTAACCAACTTATTGATGAAAAGCATACAGTTCTTTCTGACACGACATTTAATATTGAATTTATCTTTGAATTCTAATGGTTGTCTGAAGCTAGAGGAGTACCACAGTCACAGAAGTACACGTGCCAGTTTCTTCAATAAACCAGTCTCTTTACACTATTTCATCCAATTTGAATGGTGTTTGCCATCTGCAGATGAAGTGGTTCCACCATGACTGTCGCTGGCTGGCTTCTGAAATGCACATTACCTGCCAGTTTCTTGACCTCAAAGAAGAGAATTAGTGAAGAGTTAAGCCTTTAATTAAATATGTTCTGGCAGTTGTTTTAGTCACTGAAAACTATGATCTTGTTTCTATTGAATTACAATTATAGCATTGCAGTAAAAAAATTGCAGACTTTGTGGTGGCTTGTTATAAATATAACATAATGCATACTGTGTTCTCTGTTATTTAACCATATTTGAAGCAGGATGCTCTCCAGTCTACAGGAGCCTGTCTTGCATTCTATGGGTAAAATCCTGTCAAATGTTGTCCATGTTAATATCAGCTTGCATTCTATCCCAAAGCAGTGGATAAATGGGTGAACAAGAGAGGATGTCTTGGATTTCATGCACTGACTGTAAAACACTTCACTGTTTTATCTCACTTGATCAGTTTTCAATGATGAAATTGCTGAACCTTCTTTTCTCACTAATGCAAATGCACTGCACTATGGTGTCACAGAGAAATCTTTTGCAGCATCTCACTTCCTCAGTGTTCACCTTCATGATCCAACAGCATGCCAGACACGACTTCATTTTCTCTTCACGTTTCACGGAACCTCGGTGCCTTCAGGTCCCAGAAGTGGCTCCATTTAAGGGCTGTGTCTCTATGCCAGTTCTAATGAGTTGTTATATTTGTCATAAACCATCCCACTTCTGTGCAGGCAATAGCAGTGAGAGCAGTCTAGTATGCATGAAAGGAGAAACTGACGCAGCAATGTAATTCTGGTTCCATGACAACAAGGCAAATTCCTGGCTCACGTTTATATTAACACTTATATCCTGAAAGTTTGACTCACCTGAGATTTAAAAATAGGAAAAAAAAATCAAACTTTTCTTAGATAATGTTCCTTGTTAATATACTATGGTCGTGATTTTCAATTGTGTTCCTAGTTTTGATGGACAAGAATTGAGATGTTTGACTTAACTCTGACAAACCTACATAGCAATTTATTCCTGTGACCAATCCTTTTTTAGGATTCTCTCCTCTGAAGTCAGTCTTGGGAGAGAAATCACATTCAAGAATAGCAATGCAGACACGTGGGATTTATTTGATCTCTTCTTTTAGCCCAAAGTCTGTGTTTACTGGGGAGTGACTCGTTATGTTTTGATATTGTAATAGTAGTATTCCACAACCACTAAAATGTTGTCTAAAAAAGCAACCTTTTTTTTAATTAAGAAAAACTATGCATAGATCCTTTTTATATGGCTTTTGTAAACCAATTCCCAGGGAAAAAAATCATACTGCATAGGAAAAGATAGTATTATAGAAAATTGCTAACCTGGAT
The DNA here is from genome assembly GCA_013398175.1 of Climacteris rufus. NCBI lineage: Eukaryota > Metazoa > Chordata > Aves > Passeriformes > Climacteridae > Climacteris > Climacteris rufus. The sequence goes on from VZRZ01004465.1 coordinate 439,986, forward strand.
GCTGAAAATACTTTAACAAATGAAAATAGAAAAAAAATTTTAAAAAAGGAAGAAATGAGAAGGATTTCAGATAAGTCTGTAAAGACTGTTTCCACTGCTGCTTCTCACTCATGGAGCAGTTGCTTATTAATGGTTTTACTCTGAGACAATTGTGTTTTAATTAATAAAGAATAAGTGCAGAGGTTGACAGAAACCTCCTTGGCTGACTGTAAAGTCACTACGAAAAACAAAACAAAGCCCAAAGCTTCAAACTTTGTCCAATAAGCAGAAAAAAATAATAAACCAAAACAGTTTAGTATTTTAGGGTTGATTCTCCCCACTTCCTTTTGATCTGGAAGTGATGAACAGTGGCTTTGTCTAGTACAAAGCTAAAATGAATGTTCTGCAAATAAAAACAAAAGTTCATCCTCTTTTTATCCTTCCCAGCTCAAGGTTTATCTGGGAAAAAAACATGCCTAGAACATTGACTCCGAAGCCACCTTCTAATGGCTCTAGGACCGACTGGCCTCTGTGGCACACAGACAAACCACTACCCTTGCTCCAGAAAGGAGCTGAAGGGACGTTCATGTTCGGGAAGAGGCGTTGGAGCTGCAAACCCAGGGATGTTACTCTGTGCTTGCTCCCAGGCCCGCTGGCACAAGCAGCGCGTGTGTGGCTTTTTGCCACCGCAGAGGGTGAAATTCTGCACGGCTGGAGCTGCTGCGGGACGGTGGTGAGCGACGTCCTCAGGACAAAGTAAGTGACTGATGTAAAACTGAAAGTCGGTCTTTTAAAAATACATTGTTTTGTACTTTTGATTTCTGAGTTCTTTAGGCTTTGAGGTGCAGCAGAACACCGTGAGAAGGAAGGAAATTGTACAGTGTCACATTCAGCGTGGGGTTTATTTGGATCTTGGGATCTCTGAATACTCTCGCCCTGCTGCCCCCGCCCGCGGCAGGGAGGGAACGGTGTCAGCTGTGCCCAGCGCCGCGGGCCCGAGTGCCTGCAGGCTCCTGGGCAGTATCGGGACGAGGGACGCTCCGACCAGTGCGCGGCTCCTGGGGGCACTCGTGGGTCGGGAAACCCAGCACGTCAAACAAGCGGCGTTTGTTCAACGGCTGCTGTGTCAGTGTCTAGGGACGAGTGCGAAGGAGTGACGGTGTCAGCACACGGCTGGGAACGGGCGTTGTTCGGAGCACCGCCTTCACCGCACGACGGACCACGGGGCCGATCCGGCACCGCGCCTTGTTCCGAGAAAAGCGTCCCCGCGCCCACCCCACTCCCGCACCGCCTCCGCC
>VZRZ01004465.1:441368-473034 GCA_013398175.1 Climacteris rufus
CCCCTTCCGCACAACCTCCGCCCCCTTCCGCCCCCTTCCGCACAACCTCCGCCCCTTCCGCGCGGCCTTCCCGGTGCCGTTGCTCGGCAACAGCCGCTGCGTTCCCGGCGTTCTCAGTGCAGCGTTCCGCCGGGCCTCTGGCGCGGTGCGCTCGCCGCCATCTCGTGCCCGCGGCTCGGACATGGACGTAGGTGCGGGAGAGCTCTGGGCGCGGTGCGGGGCTGGGACCCCCGTGGGGTCGGTGTCGCAGCCGCCGTCGAAGCCTCCCGGAGCGCCGGGTCCGACGGGACCGCGCAGGCCGAGAGCTCGCGGCCCGGGAGAGGCCGCTTGGGCGTTGGGGCCGCGCTGAGGCCGCAGCCCGGAGAGGCTCCCTCACGTACCTGCCCGGGCCGGGCTGGCTCCGCGCTCCGTGCGGTTCAGGTTCACTGCCGCCGGCCGTGGCCCGAGGCCGCCTTTGTCCGGGGTGACATTCCGACCGCGATTACTTTCAAATCGGTTATGTGGGTCCAATTCTTACTGTTTTTTTCTTGACTCAGATGATACAGGAAATCGACTTCGATTCCAGTTGGAGTTGGAGTTTGTTCAATGTCTGGCAAATCCAAATTACCTCAACTGTGAGTACTTAAGTAAATACCAGGACCCTGAGGAGTTAATATAATTTAGTGGTGTTTATTACTGCGGTAATTCTAAACATGGAGAGAGGGCTAAACAAAGAAAAAGGAATGGGTCTTTCACAGCATAAAGGTAGTCTGTAAATAATTTTACTTACTTAACAGGTGGATTTTTTTAAAACACAAAGTCTTCTATTGGTTGGAATGCAAAATAATTGCATTTATTTGGTAGAGAAAAAATAACAAGCTCAAGTCGGTTATTAGACAGTAATGTCAAGTTAATAGCATTCCTTTATCTGAAAACAGAATTTTACTAAGGTGAATGGTTTTGGGTACTATACATAACTCCCTGCTAGTTTTTGACCATACAGTCAAAAATTTCCTGTTTCAAAAAGCTGTTCCGTTCTATGAAAGATACAAACTGTAAGGGAGATGAGACTAATGTATTATTTTGTTGACATAAAAATCTATTTTTCCCTGTTATTTTGTAGAATATAAATTATTGATTGTAATGATAAAGTTTTGACTTTGTGAATTTGTTTTTCTAGTGTGCAGATTTTTTTCTCCCATCTGTAACTGACAATTCCTTATTTGTCATTTTCAGTTCTGGCACAAAGAGGCTACTTCAAAGATAAAGCTTTTGTAAATTATCTTAAGTATTTACTTTATTGGAAAGAACCTGAATATGCAAAATACCTAAAGTAAGTGCTAAAATCTCATCAAATTGTTTGGCATTGACCTTCTTTTATGTACTGTACAGTAGCATGTCAGGGTTTCATTTCTGCCTCTAACCTTTTGTCCTCCCCACAATGTAGATTATGCAAGATTATGGTTATATGCAACATAGATTTTCCTGTTTCCAACAGTCTACATGTAGCAGGAATGGGCAAAATTATAAAACCTGTATTTCACGAGTTTTGCATAGAATCTTCCTTTAAAGAATTTATCTGCACTTCCCATTGATTTAAAATCAAACTATTGAATGTTACTATACAAAACCAGTAAGTGCATTTTAAGATTAATTTTGCATTATTGATACTTACATGAGACAAAGGGTGACTTTTTGTTTTTGCAAGTGTGCAAATTCCTTCAGTTTTTGGAAGAATGGTTTTGGTCATCTTCTTTAAGTAGGTTCTGGAAAGTAGTGGTGTTAACTGTTCTGGATTTGGTCTATCAAACCAAGCCATTGGGGAAGCTACTAAGCAAGCAGGAATGTGCATTTATAAACGGGACTGGACTCTTGTTTCCTGAACTTATGCTGCAGTTACCAAGTCACAGCGTACAGGCTTAAGTGGTTTCACACTTGAGTAAAGCACCTATGTGTTAAAACTAAAATAATGACCCACAGAAGTACTGGAGACTCCAGATGTAGTGTCTCTTGTAAAATTCTGTATTAAAGTGTGTTTGTTTTTAATCCAGGTATCCTCAGTGTTTGCATATGCTAGAGCTGCTCCAGTATGAACATTTCCGCAAAGAACTGGTCAATGCTCAGTGTGCCAAATTTATTGATGAGCAACAGATCCTCCACTGGCAGCACTACTCCCGGAAAAGGATGCGCCTCCAGCAGGCACTGGCTGAGCAGCAGCAACAAAATAACACCTCTGTAAAATGACAAGCACTGGAGTAGTGATGATAAGGTATACTTTTTGTCAGTGAAGTGTTGACGAGGGAGAAATGAACCCTTGTGTAAGTTTGGCTCTGGATGTGTGCCCCTTTTATTTTAATTTAGCAAGTGACTGGGCTTGTTTTTGTTTCTTCAACTCTTTTAAAAAAATATTAATAAACACCTGCAATTTATTTTGTAGCATGAACGATTTTGTAAGAGCTTTATTTACCAGTTATTGAGTTCTCTTGATTTTTGAAACAAAACATAGATTTGTTACTAAGTATCTACAAAAAGTGTATATCCAAAGGTTGTTCCTAGGAGGTCTTTTCCCTGGAGGATAATGATGTGTCTTAAAAGTGTGACTGAGAACTCCCTGCTACTCACAGGTGTGGGACAAGCAAAAGTGAAGTGATGATACACAAAATCGAAATTGTGCACTCTTTCCTTGAAACTAAGCTGAGCTATTACTTGCCATTTCTGTTTCCCTGGCAGTCATCATTGGTGGGAGTTTTGCAGAGTTTTCCTTTCAGCATGTTGTACAGATAGAAATCAGAGTGTACAAGGTAAGTACTGGGGAGTGGAGCTGAGATCACTGCATGGTGATAACCTCTGCAATTAGAGAAGGAAATAAGCTGTAGCTGTCTCTGTTCTATCAGACTCGGCTTCCTTGAATCTTGGCCTCTGCCTGTGCAGCACTGGCTGCTCTGGGACCTTTTTACATTCCGTGTAATGAAAACAATGTGTGTGGGGAAACATGTCACTGCTTGGCACTTCCCATTTATTCCTGTATAGTTTTTATTGTAAGAACATAGCTCTTGGCAGCTGCCAGGATTTTAGTTTCCGTATTTTTTACTGTATTTCTGGTGCATTCATGTTTTATTTACTGTCTTCGAAGGAGCAGGTACTCCCAGCTGTTAACCATTAACATGTGATCAGTGACACTAAGCTGTCAGCCATCACCTTATCACACTTGGACTGAACAGATAATCCATTAAACATCTTTGGCACTGAAAATTTACATTAACAGTTTCAGTAGTCATGTGGTCAGGTTTAGGAGGAATAAGGTTTTTCTGTTTCTCCCCTTCCTCCTTACATACTATGACAAGTGTAACTTAGCAGTTATTCTTCAGTAAACGCAGGCTACTCTCAGTTTCTAACATGAGCTCAGCTCCTTTGAAAAAAGGCTGTGCACAAACTCAAGTTTATTTGGACATCAGTGGAAAGACACAGTTTTTCGCTGCAAGATTTTAAGTTTGTACGGTTTGGACCCAGAATTTAACGACACTTATCTTGACTAGTCTTAAGTAATTAACGGTGAAAGTTTTAATAAAGCTCAGTGATTCCTTGAAAGGACACTGCAGGAAGTGAGATTGCCATCTTCGTCAATGATTGACTAGTGAGGGCTTTAGTCTTCAGTAAACAACATACGCACAAGCTCTGCTTTAAAACATTCTTCTTCGACCAGCTTCTGAGGCTGAAAGGAAAGTTCATCTGTTTTAGGGGCAATTCAAAAACCTGTTCTAGCCCAGAGCCATCTGTACACACTAACTTTAGCCACACCTAGCAACTGTTGTCTCGGGGAGTGGAGTAGTGGGGTTGGAGCAAGCAAGGTAGTAACAACTGAAACATTCCCGAGGGTTTTCTGGCCTTGGGAAAGACATTTCTAAGAAAATAACTGCTAATTCAAATAACATATACAAGCTAAAACTTGAGCTGCAGTCTGAGTCGAGTGTACTGCACATAATTTGTTTCACTCCTGTAATTCAGTGTTTGGATGTTTCAAAAGTTGAGGAGTCGCAAATCAGGAAGGTTAAAAATATGTAGCTAAGAATTTTCTCAAACTCTTCAAGTACTATGAGCCAAGTGTACACATTCCCTTTACTATATGTTTATTATAGAGATTACACAATAGGCAGAGTGGTTCCCTCTTGAGGAACTATTTGAGGGAGGACACAGCGCAGACGAACTGTTCAGAATGCTCTGGTTTCCTTGAACAAGAGAAGGGTCTCAGAGAATACACATGACTAATTAATTTATAGCCCTAAGCTCCTGCCAGGTCCCCATCTCAATGCCTGTAGGGCCAGAACATGCAACGAATCACTTACTGTTCCATATTTAAGTAGAGTAGGCACTCCTGTTAGTTTCAGATTCTTTCTGAATTCATTGTTGGGATCCTTCCAGCTGTTGAGAAAGAAGGTGTTAAGCACAGCTTGTAGAAAGGCATTTTGAAGTTAAAATAGCTTCAAAAGAATGATTGAAAGGCCTTTGCCCTTCTCAGAATAAGCATGCACATAGTTCATGTTAGAGATGGTGAAAACCTTAAAAAACGATTGATTCCTTATAGAAAAGGACAGCTCAGTCTGTTTTTTCAGCAGGTTAACCACCATTCCACCAACAGTAACGTTATCCCAATTGTCAGCATTAAAAGTTACTTACTAGGCTCTATCTCCTACCAGACAGTAGATGAAAACGGACTCATCAGGCAGGTTATGAAGTTCCTTCCTCACAACTGGCTCAGCTAGAAAATAATTTTTAAAATCTATTAGTACTTAATACTTGTGCTACAGAATCACATGGATTTACTTGGACCAGCAAGGCTGCTAATTAATGTTTTGTCTGCTTCAGTTAGAGATCTGTATTTTATTCCACCTGGCTATCCACAAACTTTTCAGAGTTTATTACATGCTCGGCGTTGACCGGACTTGTGTTTGGATAAAGGCCAATTTCTTCTCCAACATGCAAGAAAAACACTCCTCCTGTCCTGCCGATGTGGCAGCCTAGCACGGCAGCCGCCCTTCTTCAGGGTTCCGTAGCGCGCTCAGACACGTAGGAGCCAGGCAGCTCACGGCAATGATTGCTCAGAACTGCCTTCACCTCCTGCTGCCGGACACCGCTGGGGACGGCACCGCTGCGCCTCGACACGTGAAGCACAAGTGAAATAACTGACTGCAGGCGTCGAGTCTGATCGTTTGCTGGGCCGTGCACCAGCTTTCGCGAACAGCCCGATGCGGGTAACGAAAATGGCAACGCGGCAGCTGCGGGTCACAGCCCGTTCAGGTCACCAGGGGAACTGCGCCTGGAGCTTGGGACGGGCACTGCGACTACGGCTGCTGTGCCCGCCCGGCGCGTTCCAGAAAAGCACGCGGGGCCTCTCCGGCTCTCCTGGAACCGACGCGACCCGTGGCGTGGGCAGGGCGCTCCCCTCGCAGGCCTCACCCGTCACGCAGTCGGGACACCAGCTCCTGCCCTCGGCGTCCTTGTCGCCGCAGAAGAGCGCGAAGACGGGCCGGCCGTGATAGCGCTGCGCCGTCTGCACGAACTCAGGGTACCCGCGGACCTGCATCTCCTCCCAGCCCATGGCGGCAGCTGCTCCGCCCGGCCCANAGCTGCGCGGCGGCGGCGGCGGCGGCGGCGGCGGCGGCGGCGGCGGGAGCGGGTTCGAACGGCGCCCGGTGGGTTCCGGCCGCGGCCGCCCTTCCATCCCTTCCTCCTTTCCTTCCCGCTGTCTCCCTCGCGGCAGCGCCTGGGCCCCGCTGATGGCGGTCCCGCCTGGGACGCCATGAGGGCGCGGCCGCGGACCGGGGCCGGTTGCAGGGAGGCCGCCCCATTCTCCTCTCTGCGGCTCCTCAAGCTGGTTCTCCCTCTGCTACGTCAGACCCGACATTGCTTTTGCGAGTCTGAAATAACGGCTTATTGTTCTCACAGCTGTGATCACAAGCAAAGGACAGTAGCGGGGTTTGCTCTCCAGCCGATGCCATGGGACCAGGCAGGACAGTGGTGTCTGATGGTGCGTTTGCATTCACCACCCCGCGATACAGGAATGAAGCGAAGGCATTACAAACACAGGTACCCCTTGCCTTCCGCAGCGATACTGAATTGGTTTTCTTTGTGATTGTTACAAAAAGATGATTTTGACCCACTTCCTGAGCCAGCAGGGAATGTCATACTAGCTTTCCTTATGCTGTCACGTAATCTTGAGACTGTCTTTTTGTAAGGATAGAGATCAGAAATTCTGTCCATAATTATTCTTAATTGTCCGTTGTGGTTTAGTCACAGTAGGCAGCTGAGCACACAGCTCACTTTCTCCCAGTTGGGATGGGGAAGAGAACTGGGAGGCAAAAAGTATGAAAAGTTATGGGTTGCTATAAAGGCAGTTTAATAGGGAAAGCAAATGCTGTGTGCACAAACAAAACAAAATAAGGAATTAATACCCTCATTCCATCAGCAGGCCATTTCCATGATATATATATCACATATAACAGTGACTTGGGAAGACAAATGTTGTCACTCCAAACAGTCTCCCCTTTCTTCTTCCCTGCAGCTTTTACTGCTGAGCACGATGCCACGTGATGTGAAATATCCCTTGTGTCCCAGGGGTCAGCCATCCCACTGTGTTCCCTCAGCTTCTTGCCCACCCTCAGACTACTTACTGGGGCGGAGCAGAAAAGGCCTTGACCTGGCTGAGCACTCCTTAGCAGGAATGAAAACATTGGGGTGCTGTTAGCACCATGTTCAGCACAAATCCAAAACAGTGCCATCATAACAGAGTTTCATCACCTGTGTAAAGTGTTCTGTGTAACATTATGTATTCTTTACACTTTGAACAGCTCCAGTTTAATAGAAGTGTTCCTGCAGTTCCAGAGAACTTGGCTCTCAGATTCTCTCGCCCCCATCCAATTATAATAGAAAAACTGAAGGTATGCAGTGATCAGAGAAATCCAGTTGGAAGCGAGGACCCCAACCTGAGAAGCTCTGGCATGTTCTCCGTCTTATCTGAAGAGAGACTGAAATTGGCTGTTCAGCTGGCAAAAAGGGACATCAAACAAAGACGTCTCGAAGAGCAAGTGAAACAGCAAGTATTTGGAGATGTGGTCAGTAAATCATTGTGGACCCAGAAATCACAACAGCAGAAGACTGAAGTATTTGTAAGTCGAGAAAATAAAAATGCCCTGAAGTCTCAGACTCGCTTGCCATGTCAGCAGAGGCTAAACCAGCCTTCCCGAGGGGAGTCTGCTAGCTCCGATGCAAACGTTCATCTCTGCGTAGTTAAGGAGGGAAAGCCAATACCAGCTGGTTTGGACTCTCCACCCACCCATGACACAGGACCAGACCCCAAGCCAAATTTAAATAAAAGAGAACATAAAAATATGCTGGAAGTCCAGCGTCTGCAAAAGGAATTGAGGAGCTATGTCCAGAAAATTGAAGAAATTATTAAAAAAGGTGTAAGACTGAACAATAATTATGTTATGTAAATGTACAGTATTTTGTTGATTTTTTTTCCATTTTTTGGCTTGAGTTAGAATTCATATTTATATCTAGATTTTTGAGAACCATCTATTTTTTTGAAAAATAGATAAAAGCTACAATAGCTAGCCAGCTTCAGCAGTTGGTTCTTTTGTAATAACTAACAGGAGGTGTAACCATTCCTGATTTTGAGTGCTTTATCTGCAACTTTGTCATAAAACTAAGGAGTCACATGATTTTTAAAATAACTAATGGGCTATAGTGTATAAGACTGTTTAGTCAAATTCTGATTAGAAACATGATGTAGAATTTACAATAACTAACTTGCATTAATCTTAAAGGAACCCATACAAATATGTGATTTGGTTCTGCATGGAAGAGGCTTATTGCTAAATTATGTCTGTTGTCATGGCTTAATTGGGATTTTCATGGATTAAATTAAGATATAAAACTTTATGTTCTATGCTTTTTAGGGAGAGAGAGAGACCTTCTAGATCCTGAAAACGAGCAGCGACTTTGCACTAGGAGACAGCAACAAGCTGCACGGTCAGCTCGGATGCTGTATGTGCTCCAGCAACAGGTAGGAACCATAATTTTAAACTGGGATACATAGTAGCTTAGTTTATTGTGATCAATATGACAGAAATGAACTGAAACAAGAGAAATTCAGTCAGGTTATCTCTGAACGTCCCATGGCATTCTAGTTTAGGTCTGACTGGTGTCACTAATTTCTCTCATAGCTGAACAGAAAGGTGAACATCACTGTTGGAAAATTTGAACTTTCACTCAGATGCTACATTGAAGATCTATTGTTTGTTAATAGACATGGAACTAATTCTGACTGACTTGCTCATCTCCCGCTCCTTTCTTGATAAACAGGTGAAAGAAATTCAGGATGATTTAGAGAAACTGAGTCCTCATACAATCAAACATACTAAAAAGGTAAGATGTAATTATTCTTCAGGCTGTGAGAGACATATTGACAGAGTTTTCTAGATAATTGAGTTTGATTGTTTAGGGCGCAGCTGAGCCCTCTCCAGAAAGGAGCTATTCTTTGTATCTTACACATTTCATTTCATTCTCACAGAAGTATGGCTCACTTGACCTTGTATTGCCTTTGCTGCTTCCCTTTTCTCCTCAGTTCTTACCTGCTGCAGTAAAAGAAAGGCAGGTGATCAGTCTTCTGCTTTTATGCAGCTTCTAATTCCTTCTTCATTCCAATTCCTTTTTGCAATAAAAATGTGTTCTACTCTTGACTGCTTTTTTAAACTTCTGATTGATGTCACTCAGTCTTACCAGCCTTCTTTCTGATTTTTTTCTCTGCACAGCACCTTTCAGAAGGATGGTGTTGAGATCATACCTACAGTCTGACCAATGTTGCCCAGTTGTTCTCTTGTACCTTTCCGTCACCCGTATTTTCTTCTGTAACAAAACCTGCAGGATTGACAATATTCTGTATTTGTGCAGTTGTTGTACATTAGGCTCCAGCCAACTGTGGATGACTACAGTTCTGTGTTGGCACAGGCAGTAGAAACATCAGGACCTGTTATACCCAGGCTGTTTTACGTGAAGCCAGCATGGCATGATAGGAGTACTCTTGTGAGAAATCTTTAGTAGATGACTTCAGTGCCTGTTTTGTTTTGTCTCACAAATGGCTTAATATCAGTCAAAATGATCCCAAGCCTGGGTGCATCTCCATGAAATTTTGACAATTCTTCCAATAGTGTACGTATTCATAGAAACTACAGTTATGAAAGCATTTATTTTTCATTTTTCCAGTCTCAAGCAGTATCCAGGTTGGCAGCAGCACACAGAGGAGCTGTACGAACCTTGCAGGCATTTGCCAACCAGTTTACAGATCAAGCAGATGAGCAGATTCCTGCCCACTACAAGGAACTGGGCAGTCTCATTCGACAACTGTCTCTCTGCTCTGCCAAGTTAGAAGGGGATTCTTCCATTTCTGACGTTATCATAGATATTTTGCTGCAAGTTGAGGTAGGAAAAAATGTTTGGTTTTGCTAAGGTAGGAAAGATATAGTGAAATATGAGATTGTGTTCATGAAATGGCATAATATATTACTGGGATTGTTTTTATTTTTTTAAAGGCCATATTTTCAAATGTAAAAATGTACTTCTAAAGTTCCTAAGTAGCAGTGGTCTAAAAGAGAGGTGCATCTTAAGCACAGAAGCTACCTGCTGCTGGTCTTACTGATGCTGTTCCTGTCTTTCTTGGCTGTCCTGGTAGAATGAAGACTGGTAGTGATTGTGGTAACAAAGCATCAGTTTCTAATTAATTGGCCATTTTCAGGACTGAGAGAATTCATTTTATCCATTGGTGTGTGTTCCATGTTTATTACTTTGGATACATGTTTATTACTTCGGACACATGTTTTAGTCATCACCATCAGTGATGAGCACCTGAGCATCTCACATGGTGGTGGATGCAGAATTGTCCAGGCAGAAGATAAAGTTTTGGGTACAAGGGTTACTTAGCTCTGTGCCCTTTTTTTAGTGATATCTGATGGCTTATACGTGTCAAATGTGTCATAGAAATGTTCTGATTCATGTTACCTGCTGCATGAATAAATAAAAGCAATATTAGAGCCATAAGGTATTTTCCTTAAAATACCGTTAAAACTATGAGAGGTGTGTTTTAATTTTTACTGTTATGAACTGCTTATGAGAACAGTAATAGTGCTAACTCCCTGTGCACGGTAAAGGAGGTAGTTTTTAAGTTTGGGCTTACCATTGGAAGAATTGTGTGTTACCATAGTCATGTGACCATGGGGTTTTTGTTTGTCTGTAGTCCTGGTGTCCAATTCTTTTTGAACATTCTGTAAGCAAATAGTTTGCTGGAGTCAGTTGTAAATACAAAAATGTAAGCCTTTTCAGTAAGATTTAAATTAGTAATATGAAAAAGCTTCTACATCAACAAGCTATCAGGAATAATCAGTCAGAAAAAAAACCAAAACAAAAGCAGACCAAAACTGCAGATCTCCAACTGCTTAGAATCGCTTGACTTGCTTTTCATTACATCAGGTTTACTGAGAGAGTAATTAAAACTCTAATTAACACTCTGTGGTGCAGGATCTGAATTCACTGCTGGAAAACAAGCAAACACCAAAAAGAGTGAAGAAATGTATTTCAGCTTCACAGGCCAAATCCTCAAGGAACACTGAGACATTTCCAGCGAGAAAGCACCTTCTGTCCCCAAAAGGAGAGAACAAACCTCTCACTTTAAAGGGACAGCCTGGACAAGGGCCTAGAAAACATCCATGTGCCAGGAGTCTCTTGGCTGGTTTGTATTTTGAATAATTAAATACATTTTTATCACTTAACTTGCCATCTGCAGTTCAATTTTTTGGTATGGTATTGTTGGTCAGAAGTGTATGTTAGCAAATCAGGCTAACAAAAACTAGGCTGTGGTTGTTTAACACAGTGTTCACACTGAAAAGTTTTTCTGAAGCTTTGGCTCAGAATTCCCTTGGCTGGTACAATTTCACTACTTCTGGGAGTAGTGGCTGTTTTATCGTGGCCAGTTCATTACTGTTAATGTCTTTTGCCCAACACTCAGAGTTTGTACTTAGAGGTACATTAACTGATGGTTAAGTAGAAGACTTGGTTAAGTGGAAGACTTTGAGGGTTCTCACTACTAGTTTGCCATGCAAGTCTTTGGAGTTGGCTTTCTTTATTGTCCTTTTACTTTGTATATGAAAGGAAAGGAACTTTATTCTTTCTCAAGTTGTTGTGAGATAAATTTACTACCTGAACTATTTTGACACCTCGTGAAAGCCATTGTAACTTCTTACATTATTACATAAACTGTATTAAGAGTTTTTCTTCTTTGTGGTGAATTTCTCATACCTCACGCTGGTTTTTACTAGAATAGTAAGTATTCCCCACTACACACAGGTAAGGGCAAGAAGAATTCCATATGCTGAGTTCATCTTTGGCAGTCCAGGGAGACAGTATATAAGCATCCAATAGTTTCCATGTGCCTTGCTGCCTGAAAAAGAATGTTTTGTTGTCACTGCCTAAACCTCATATGGCAATTACTACCAAGAGGTTTTCCCATGATTTGCATACATATGTGTATTTTCAAATATCTGTATACATATAAATATGTTTATGCACACAAAGCCCAAACTCTCCAATTCATCAGAACAATGTAAGAAAGACAATTTCTTTAATACTTGTCAGGAAATACAAGGCTGGAATTGTTTTTTTTTTCTTTGATTCTTTTTAAAATTACAGTAGAGCTTAAGAGTTCATGATGAGGTATACCTAGCACAACAGAGATATCAAGTGTAGAAACAAAGATAATTCTTGCCCCTTTCAACTTAACAGTTAAAAGTTTATGGGTTGTTTTTGACACAGATAAACACTGACATGTTGCAAATATTTCAGCTGTTCAACAGGCAAACAGTTGTGCTCATATATTACATAATAAATATGAAGAAGAAAATGACCCACCTACTCCAGAGAGAAATGCCACTTTGCAGGGAAGCACAAATGCACTGGTGAGAGCTAGAGCTGTAAGAAAAGAGTCTGTCCTTCAAAGTGATGCTTTGAAGAAGAGAGACATGTTATTGCCTGCAAAACCACAGGTATGGAAGTGATAAATAATTTATGCTGTCTTCTAGCTGTGCTCTGGGATTTGTTATGTAAGACACTGTCAAAGCTTCGCATTTCCTCACAATGTTACTATTCTGAGCTATGAGACACATGGGGGATAAAACATGTCATCTGCCTGTTATTTCTAGTGGTTATGACTATTTTAGCAAGTGTTTTTAGAAAGCAGTGTTTATGGTTCCTTGGAAATACACTATACAGCTAGAAACAAAAAAACAGAATTGGTAAGGAAAAAGCTCACTGAAACTAGTTTCATATTTTAGCATGTTTTTTTCAATTTGAAATTAAAGCTGAAGTATTTTCCTCCTCTTGGTCATCCTCTATCACAAAAAAAAATGCACTCAGCAGTAATGTTGTGTTAATGTTAGTAGGAGAATATGTTAGGCAGACTTAATTGATTATAAAAATTATAAAACTTCACAATACAAGTTTTGGTTTATGCTAGGTCCTTGCAACCAGAAAAAAGCTCTGTAGTGCAAACAAATGAATTCTTAAAAGACATGGGCTAGATTTTGCAAATAAGTGCCTTTTTTTTTTAAATTCCTTTCTCAGAGTATCACTTTTAACTTGAAAAATCAAATGTGACACCGTAACATAGATGTATGCATGTATAACTTTTACTGCTTCCTATTCCTGTGGATCAGTGAGGATTGTGGGCAGGAAGGTTAAGCATTTCAGTAATTCATATTGATGGGACAAGTCTAAGTGACCTTGTTACAAATACAAATGTGGGAATATTATGGTTTTGTGGCTAAATACAGTGTTACCTTGGAAACCTTCTATTTGGATTTATTATTAGTTAACATAGAGTCTAATACTAAAAGATCAAAAATAAATTTTTTCGCCATGAAGAGCAACACTGGAAAAATTGGAACTGTTTGCAGAAATAATAGTTGCAGGATTAAGCATGTGTTCTGTTCAGGTACAGCTGTATTTCCCTTTAAATCAATTGTAAAACCTTCGCATATGTCAACTGTGCAGCAAAGCCAGCAGGCATGACTTCAAGACAAAGTCTGAAGCAAAATGCAAAATACTTTCAAAATTCAACAACTGGAATACGTATTTTTAATGTGATTGCGTTAATTTTAAGGGAATGCTGAAATCTTTAAAGTCAAGATGCGTACACCCTCAAGGAAAGCACGCCCGGTTTCGAGAGCCAACTCTAGCTTTCCAGCTAAAAGGGAACAAACGACCTGTTAAGGAGAGCAGAGTGCCCTTGGTGCCTCCAAAGCCCCCACCTCTGCCTGTTTCACCAAAGAGGTACGTTGGCAGTCCGGTGGCACCCATGTTTACCCTGCTGGATCTGTGCTAGTAACTGGGACAGAGTTGGCCTGGCCTCAGCCCAAGGTGGCCAGTGGCACAGCACAGCTTGCTGCCAGTCAGATAGCTGTGCTCCTTTCCCACTCAGCCCAGAGCAGCCTCATTCCCTAAAGCCTGAGTTGCTGCCTGGGAGTCAAGGTCAAACTGTGCAAGGCAGGGCAGTGACAAGACACAGCAGGCAGTGTGGGTGTTTTCACCACTGCAGTAAGAAGGTAAATATTATCTCCCTGTTCCAGAAGGACAAAATACATGTATTTGTCTTAGACAATAATAAAGTGCAGGTTTGTTTACTTTAAACTATATTCAACATCCTGTTAAACCAGAGCTCTCCAAATTTAGGTTGGTTTAGGACTGGTGTTTGTGGCATTTGAAGTAGGAGATCCAGGTGCTGGATCTGTACTAGGCAGTGTGCATGGTAAGACAAGGAGGTCATTTCTCTGGACAGTGTTTGTGGATAGCCATGTAGTTCGTGTTTCCCAACAACAGAAACATTCAAGATCCCTCAGTCTCAACAGAATTTTCTGGCTTATATGATCTTACAGTCTATTAATCTTCTCTTTAACATTTCCTGTTAATACTCGAATATCATACTCAAAACCAATACTCGAAATCATACTATTTCATTCTCCAGTTGTTAGAATGTGCATTTTGTAACCCTCTGTGGTACTGTGCTATTTTTGAAGACTAGCAAGGCTTGAAGCAAAAGATTCAAGAGGAGTGAAGGTTCTAACTGACCTTTGCAGAAGAGAAACAAAAAAAATACAAGAGTTAAGGTAAGGACTTACTTTGAAAGATCTCATAAGTGGTCAGATCGGATATGAGCTTCTCTCCACTCCCAACGGTCCCCCTAAAAGCACATTTATGTAGTTTGATGTTTTAAATTATTGTTGTCATAGCAGGTTTCAGAATGGCATTGTCATTTTTTCTTCTTTGTGCAGGTCACAAACCGTTTCTCCAGCCCAGTGTGCAGACAAAGCTGGGAAAGAGGTACGGGAGTGGTCGGAACCTCTGTTAGACATGACACAGGTAGTACAGGCAAGCTCATGCCACTTGCCTAGTGATGCCTTGAGAGCTGTCAGACATTTATAAAGGGCAACACACAGTTTCTTTTCAACTTAATTCAAGTTGCTTTTGTTTCGCTTTGGTTTTTTTTTTTCTTTCTTGTATTGACTTTGTGTCTTTTTGTTTTCTGTGGCATCTGTGGCATTTGTTTTTTGGGTTTTTTTTTTAGTAGCAGGTTGCAGCAAATACAGATATTCTGAGTGAAAAGCTATTGGATGATCTTTTGGAAGATACTGCTCAGGAACTGTGGAGCATGGATCAGCATAAGAAACTCCAAACAGAGGCTCTGCCTATGGCTGACACTCATAGTCTGGAGTCAATGTTGCAAAGAATGGAAGAAATTGAAGTAAGATTTTCTGTCTTGATTGGTCTCATTAGTGCCAATTTCTTATTTACTATCCATAAATTATAATATCTGTAAGTATCTACATTCTTAAATGAAGCAAGGTCTGACTGGATCAGTGTCTGAAATCAAAGACCTGAATGGAGTTTATGCTTCCAGCAAAACGTAGTGTAAGAACGGGAGCAGAATGTTTCATGAATTTGTTGCTGTAAAGTTGACAGACCTGAGTTTGCATCCCATCTCAAGGCTTCGTGGCCTAATTATGTGAATGGGAGAATCAGTATGGTGATTATATTGATAGTCTCACAGATTGGAAAGTATTTGAATATTAATTTGATTTTTTCCCCTTTTTTGTGCTATAGAATTTCAATATTCTAGTAGCATGAGCATCTCAAGGAAATATGCTCTGGCAATCCAAAGTATTTCACAGGGCAACATGGAGAAGCTACACAAATACATAGCTATCTGTGCCCTTATTTATCCATCTTTCTATGTAAATATTCATAAGGTTATTTACTTGACTTGAGCTTTCTCATATATTGCTTTCTTAAAAATTTTTCTTCTATTAGTGTTTTCATAGTTTCTGGTTTGAGTTCCATTTTGACCTTCCTGTTCTCTGAAATTTGTTGTGACTTAGAACTACTCAGTTTAGTGCCATTTGCTTCTGGAAATCTGTTCATCAGTTGAAAGCGTGAAGCTGACATCCTGCAGTGTCAGTCCCTGAGGCACTGGAGTACCCATTTGGATTCAGTGTTGGTGAGGCAGGAGCAGCTTGAGAGTCCTTCAGTTGTTTGGCTGAGGGCTGTTGGTCTGAAGTCAGAGGAGTTCCCATGGGACTGGGCAACTAGTTTTGTATTCAAGAATGGCATTTGGAACAAGATAAATGTCTGTGTTTTCAATCCCCCACTCCTTTTCCATGTTGTGTTACCAGCCAAAGTAAGCCTGCTTTGCCCAGGGAGGATCATGACTTGCTTTCCTATTGAATGATGCTCGGTACAGCTGAGCTGCCAGGTCTGTGGTTCACTGACTGATGTTGTGTGTTCCAACGCAGAGGTACCAGGAGGCTGTCTGCAGGAGAGTCACCCAGATCGTGTACACTGACTCCCAGTTCTGGGCACAGGAAGACAAAATAGGTAACTGTCTTTTTTCATGCAACTTGGATTCCCTATAATCTGTAGCTTTAAATTCCAGTGTTTTGAAATCAAGGTCATTGGCTTATGTGTGATCAAATAGCACCATCCAGACATGTTTTTTACCATAGGTGCTTCTTTCAGAAGGTAGTTTCTAAAATGTAGTTCTAAAATCAATACTTTGTCAATATTCCTTTTCTTTATCCTACTATTTGATTGAGTAACACATTGAAGCTACTTTGATTTTCCAAGGTGTCTGATCACATACAACTTCATTGAACTGTGTTGTTTAACACAGGTTGGAAAATCTCATAAGACTGGTGAAGATTTACCCCAAATCTTTATGGATTCTTTTTCCATGTCTTGGATGTACTGCTAAGTGTTATAGGCTCTGCTATTTTTACAGTGGTATTTTCTATCTCTCTGCTAGAAGTATCCACTGGCAGCACAAGTGATTTATACTAAAGGTAGCATTTCTAAAATGCTCAGCTTTAATACACTGAGCTGAATTTATGTTTTTTCTTACTTTAAATACTTTACTTACCTGAAAGACTTCCCCTTAAAAGAAGCAAAAGTCTTTGAGAGGACTTAACCTGCAGTAGATCAAGTTTTTCTCTTCCAAAAAAACAATTAAAAATGGTATTTTCTTCCTTTTAGAACAACAAATGGCATCAACAGTTAAAAGCTGTACATCTCCTCATCCAATTCAGATAACCAAATTAATGGGACACACAGAGCTAGAAACAGGCATTTTATTTGAGAAACGTTTTGACAGCATGTAAGTGGAACATTTGGCTCTACATTAAACTGTGGTGCATAAGATCTGTGTGACTTTCATTGAAGTGTTTTCATTACACTGACCCTTCACAAAGAGACTTAAAAATTTAGTTCTGTCTTGATTATTATTTTATATTTCAGTGATATTGATGAAAACAAAGAAGCAGAGGAGAAATTGCAGACTGGAAGTGACATTCTGCAGTCCTTGCCTCTGAATTCTCTACAAAAAGTATCCTCTGTGTCTCTCTCTGTGCCAAGCCATGTGCTCCAGAGCATCTTGGATTATAACAGCAGATACAAGCATCATTTAAAGCTTATTTCCCATGAGGTGGTGGGCAGTTTCGATCCATGGCATATTGCTGAGAGGTATATGAACTGTGTGGTTTAGAAGTGAAAGTATCAGCTGATGACAAGTTTTTATGTACTTACTCAGGAGATGAGAGAGGAGGAGCCATTTAAATTCCAAACTGAAAGCTAGAGGCAGTTGGCTCTCAGACTGTTTCTCTACTGGTACAGTGTTCATGGATTTTGAAGGTAGTTGGATAAAACAAAAGAATATGGGAGTAGAATGTCCATCCCTTAGTACAAATAAAAGATGTGAAGAGACAGTAAACTACAGCCTCTCTGCTGTTCAATTCTTGAGATAGAAAAGTTGTTTCGCAGACTAAATGTCATTAAGCAGCAGGGCAACATAAGGCAAAATATACACCTTTGCACTGAATAAGTGTTTTGATTGCTCAGTAACCAGTTTAGCAATTAATTACATCATTGGTTATAATTTTCTGGCACTTTTCTTGAGTAATTACCTACAATTGCCTAGAAATAATTTCCAATATATGTGTATATATATACGATATATTTCAAAAATCACCTGTTGGTCTTACAAAGTCCGGCCCAAAGAAAGCATGGAGATAGAGGCTGAACTTGAATTTTGCTAGCCCTGTTCTTTCAGAACTGCAGAAATACAGGCACAACATCAATTGGCACAGAGGTACCATTAATTCCCTGTAGAGTGGAGATCAGAAGACCTCTGACTGTGGGAGGAGAGATGAGAGAAGAAAACTCTGGAGTATTAAGAAAGAACTGCAAAACCTAACCTCAGTGGTTTTAGGCAGAATGGGTTCCCATATTTGTCTGTATCAGCAGTTTGGACATCAGGCTTAATTGCCAAGAGTTTTTAAACCTCTGTGCACATTTTTAGTGTAGTAGCATTGAAATCAGTGTTGTAGCTTATTTGAGTGACTTTTGGCCTCTGCATCAAGTGTTTACAGGAACAGGAAACAGGAGGAGGTCCTGCAATACTTGAGATTACTTGCATGCATGATGCTGATCCTGTGTGTTGCTGATTTGCCCAAGTGTGGATAAGTAGGCAAATGTTGTAATAACTATCATTAGATAGATGTATTTGAATCAACCCACTGAAACAGGCCTTCTCAGTGCTCAACGCTGTCATCCTGCCATCTGAGCTGTGCTGCCTTTAGTCGCTTGTGTGAGGCCGGGTGCTTCCAGGGCTGGCACCTTTGTGGCACTGGCACGTGGGTTCACTGACAGTGAACCTCCTCCTGAGGACAGGTGCCACAGCTGCCATGTGCAGCTACACTTGACATCAACCAAGCCCAGCAGGCTTGGTGACTAATTTCTACCAGCTGAGAGGAGCACAGACCTCTGAGGTTGACAGGCTTGGGAACACTGATGTGTATTTTGGAACACATGCAGAACTGTAGAGAAGTTCTCAGGAGGCCAGTAAGCAACTGTGCACTTACACGCAAACAGTATTCCTTCTGTAACATCTGCTGTGGTCCAGGGATGACTGAAAATTGACATTTTCCTTAAACTGTTTTTGCTCTCAGTAAGGCCTGAGTCAGTGTCAGCTAAAATCAATAAAAAGCTTCCCATTTACCTCAGTGGCTTTTGGGTGAGCAGCATAGTATGTTCGCTCTCATTCCCAAAGCAGAATTAGTATCTTAGAGTTTGAAATAAAAGAGTATCTAAGAATTTGAAAAAAAATCAAACAACTGAGATCTCTCTGATTTTAAGCCTGAAGTATGTCCTTTGCTGTGAACCAGACTGAGGACAGAATTTCTGCTCTCTTACACAACCCATATCAGACCACATATCAGATCTTTTCTTGGGCTAAGCAGTAGAAAGAAGAGTGTCTGCCTTTTAAAATCAGCATTCATATCAATTGCACGAATGACTGGAATTTGAAATCTGACTTTCTAAACCTTTTTCTTCTATTTTTTTCCCTCCCTCTCCCTTAGTCTTGCAGAGCAGCTGACGGAAGAAGCCCTATGTGACGTGGCAGCAGAGCTGCAGGATGTTTGTGAGGACTATGCAGAAGCTGTGTTCACGTCGGAGTTTTTGCAGCCAGTGCAGTGAATTCGTTCCCATCAACATCAGCCTCAAGCTGACAGTCTGTGAGATTCTTTGCACCAGATCTCCGTCAAGGATTGATCTCAGGTTTTTATAAACCATTATAATAATGTTTTCCTTTTCAGACTTGATGTTGTCTAACCACCATGCTTTGCACATACACTGCGATGAGTTCTTTTGGGGATGTGGCAGTCCGAGGAAGGATTCTCATGGCACAGCACAAGTAGATGCAAACACTTGTCACTGACTGTGCTTACAGACCTGCTTGGGCTGCTCTTGATATCAGCTTCAGAATGGAGTTCCTGAGTATCTCTGATACATCAATGCACAGACAAAATGAGACCTTTCAATAGAAGCACATCATAGAGATCTTCTTTTCTTTTTCTTGAACTAATCTAAAATGTTATATTTTTATCAGCATTTAGTGATTCAACCCCACATTCCTTTCTCTTAAAAATCCCATTGAAATCAAGAACAATAAATGAACAATTGGCATTTCTGCAACATTGATTTAACTTGTTTGTTTCAAGTAATCAAGGTACTATTTGGGTTATGTCTGGACTCAGAGCAATGAGTAATAATTACTTATGTAGTATACTAGGGAAATGCAAATTCAGACCCTGAGGTAACCCAAAGAACAATATGACAGTCAATTTTTTGTCTATTTTTTTTCTCCCATATTGTTCAACCTATAGCAGTTTCATTTTTAATCTTCTAAGATTATTTTAATTTCCTCTAATTAGAACATAGATTTAAAGAATAATTTTGTTTCTATTAAAGCCAGGTTTACTATTTCAATCGTTTGAAGTTTACATCAAATGTAATGATGTAAATGTTACTGCTGATGTGTGACCTTGCTGATGTGTGATTTCTGTAATTTAAAACTGTTAATTTCTAAGATTACAAGTCAAACATTTTAAAGTAACAGTGTCTCTATGAATGTGTATATATGCTTTTGAAAGTATTTTCAAGAGATTTTATTTTTTAATAAACAACACTTACTTCTTATGACTGAACACAGTTTTAACTTAACTTCCCCTAAACCTATTTGGAATAGTCAGCACCCAGCATGCAAGAGAGCACCTGGCAACAGTACAAGAGTCAGACTAGATATGCCTTGCAGTAATGTGGTCATCTGCAAAGGTGAACATACTTTCTTTTCTGAGGAGTGTCTTCTGACTGAGGATGCCAAAGTGAGCTTTTACTCTGGATGAGAATGTTGTGGCATTTGGGTTCCTTTTTGGAGCAGATATACGTGGAGAGTGAAAGCTTTAGATAGAATCCCAAACTTCACACTCTTCAGTCCTTCCAGAGGAACTTAACTAAGGTATTTTGTAATGCATTATTTACAAAGGCAAAATAGTCAATTACAAAGTTTCTACCTTGAAAAAATTCACAGTTTTAGGGCTTCATCTTAAAGTGACTCTGCTTGTTATTGATTCTAAGGGATAAATCAGCACCAAGCTGGAAAAACTTTATATATGTGCATAATTTTTGTCACAGTATGTTAACAGAGGCTTTATAGGAAGCTGAAATGTGCAACAATAATCCCACTGCCATTGTTAACTGTGCATCTCATGAGCAAGATTACCTGTCACTTACTTAAAAGACTGTGTTATGTGCATATTGTTTTAAAGCAAAGTCATGGGGGAGCACCAGAAACAGTTTCAGCTTGAAAAGTACTTTAATGGCATAGATAGTGAGGAATACATTTTGTTGGAGACTGCTGTTTCTCATTGCTGAAAGCCTTTGGGAACAAGTCAGATATCCAAAACACACTATTCTACCTGTTGTTGCAGAGGATCCAGTTCCATTAATCTGAACTAGATTTCATTATATGGTCTTTACCAGCCTGCTTTTTCTGGATTCTGAATGTGCAGGATTCTTCAGTGTCAGAGCTATGAGAGGGATAGAAGGATGAAGTAAAAACAGGATGAAAGGATTCAGTGGTTCTGTAGACCATGTCTGTAGATATGTGAATGACTCCAACAAATAAATATCTGACTGCAGTCATGCAGTTTCCAGAGTGGTTCAGGGTGATGTAGGTGATGACTGGAAGAAACCCATCCCAGCAGTTCAGTGCAAAGCGTAGTGCCGTATCCTGGGTGCACCAACAGGCATTAATTGCCCCAACCAGCCTGCCTGGGACCCCTGCCTGTGTTTTCAATTACATTTTTCCTCAGAAGACCCTGCGTTCTCTTTTGCACCATGCCTGAAGTACTTGATTTCATTTGTGTTTAGGATGGGGGTCTGGTCTGAGAGAAAAGCAGCAGGTTGAAGATCAGGTCCCACCCGGTCATCTCTCATCAGTCCTTGTGCTTCACCTGTGTGTTTGCCTTTTGTCTCTTGCATGACAGCTTGCACTGTGTTGGCAGAAGGGCTGGCAGGGCTTACACAGCTAGCTCCTAGCATGTGTCAGAGAGCTCCTGGCCACTGGACCTCCCACCCACTACCACAGTATTCCTGTGGAACAGAGATCTGGCTGGCAGAGCCTGCCTTCTGAAGCACCTTACTAAGACAACTGAGATAAATGCAAAGTGGGATTTCACTTTAAACTGCAGGTATTTCAATGCTGGAGGAAATCTAACCCAGTGTTCAGGCCTTACTTTCACTCATTTTGTGGAGACAACATCTTTCTTTACTGATTGTTTTCTTTAGTCTTTTTGCTGTAGGAAGGCGTCTCTTTTCCCAGAATAAACTCAGTCACTGCTGCTGAGCAGTAATTTTCAAGGAATGATTTTTAATATACTTACTTTTTGGTTTTAAATGTTCTTTTAAACAGTCCCTAAATTTGCGAAGATGCTTTTGGACATGCATAACTTCTAAAGCAATTATGTAGGCATGGGCGTAAAAATTGCTGAATTCAGAGCTAATTCATGAGTTTTCCTTCAAACAGACTCTTGCTGTACCACATATATGCATGTAAATCTAGTTATAAATTCCAGCTTTAAAAAAACAGAATATGGTCCCACAGCATCAAGGTTGTAGTCAGTGCTTTCCTTTGGCTCCATTCTTCTTCAGTGGAGATTTGTATTTTTAGTCTAGCTGTGCCAGAGGCACACAGAGAAGCAGGGGTCACCCTGACAGACTGGGGTATGTGCCACAGGCAGGAGGGGGCTACTGCTGTGCCCAGTGGCTCAAGGGGCCACGGCAAAGCAGTCTCACAGGAGCCATGAGAAGAAGGCAAGAGCACTGGCCTGTGCAGGAGCAAAGGAGCTGGGTGGATTAGACTGGCCTCAGCTGCAGTGACTCTAGTGCCAGTGGTCTTACCCTGGATGAGATGGTAACCAGGGTGAAAATGCTGCAGCTTGGGCTACGTGTTTGCTGTTCTCACCTTGCTCTGCAGAAGGTTATGCTGGAATACTGTGTGTTTCCTTCTGGGAAAGCTGCCTGAGTGCCAGCTGGAGGAGTGAGACAGGTCTCTGCTCTGAACTCAGGTTTCTGGAGCAGGCCAGCTCTCTGGAGGTTAATGCAGGTAGACTTCCTACAGGGAACACATGGTGCTCTGTGGGAACACAGGATGCACCAGACCCTTGGATTAGTGTGAGAACTGGGGAAGGAAGGGATGGAAATAAGTGAGACTGAATTATGTCTGGGTATCTCTTAGTTATGCTCAGTTAGCTCTTTAATATAGAGAGGAATGTTTTCTCAGGACTTAGATATAATACAGTCGGGGGGTTTTAATCATACTTTGTATATACTGAGAATTGTAACCTTACCTTATGCAGTAAACACCCCTCAGTTTGATGCCTGAAAGCTCTGTGGAACCAGAACCCGGCTGACTGGTGCTGCTTTTGGAGCTGCTTGCTAGGGACTGTCACTGGTGTCTTAATCTAGTTCACTTAAGGATCTGTTTCAGTGTTGTTTTCAAAACCCTCTACATAAGCCCGACCTTGAGCCAGCCTACATGGCTGGCAGTGAATGCAGCCATGATCCGAAAGGGCTGGATTGGTGTCTAACAGTCTCCCTGTTGTAGGAGGCTGAAAGCTGGGGACTGTTCTAGCCTGTCAAACCCTTTGGTTTATCTCAGCCTGGTAGTTTGTGGGCTTATTTCTTGTTGAAGATCTAGACAGAAGTGGAGAGAGGGAGGAAGGGCTGGTGCCTTATCATTTTTTCTGCAGAAAGACTTACTCTGCTCTGTGTTAACTGATCAGAATACCTTTGTTGTTGTCTCCTTTTAGAAAGGTTTTGGTGTCCTCTTTGTACTTGTGTCGGGGGTAAGGAAACAAGATTTAATAGGCTTTGAGGCAAGGAAAGGCTGTAACTTACAGAATTTTATGAGTGAAACAGCTGCCAATAGATTCCCCATGATACCAGTCAACAGCCCTTCCTTACCTCTGTAGCTGTAGAAGTCCTTCAGCAGGGCCCATGTGGGTTTAGTAACTGTCCTGGGTCTGGCTGTGGGCTGTGTAAGAGCTGAAATCCAGTGTCAGCAACAGAAGCTTCCCAGAGTGTGGCTGGGAAATGGTCCTGTGCCCCACACTTGGTGCCACAGGGGTGGCAGTTTGGCCTTAGCAGATAGGTGGGCTAACACAGCAAAAGTCTGCTCTGCTGGCCCAGTTCTCTGCCTCACGTCTGCCATGAGGCCACTAGCAACTTGCACTGACCATGTAGCACCAGTTCTGCTGTACAGTAAACCCTGTAGGGTGTTTAGCATGGACTCACGTTTTGCTCAGGTCACTCTCAGGGCATGTGTTTTCTTAGCTGTTTATACCTGATGTACTATGCACTGCTTCTCTGCATAGGCAGATTATTTTAAAATCCACGAAGTGGAATGGAAAAGGGAGAGGGTTGGAAATTGTAGAGAGCTTGACAAGGAAGACCAGTATCTCATTAGTCTGTCCTGCCTGCTGACAACTGAAAGGAAAACTTTTTACTCGTAACATGTCCTAACTCTGTTAGGCTGGTTTATTTTTGGTTCATTAAATCATGACTTATGTTGATAGAAAAGATTTACTTCAAGTTACTCAAGATACCTTTGGAGTTGAAATGAAAGCAGTGCTAATGAGGTATCAGTTACACACTTGTCTCTGAGCAAGTGGTAGTCAGAGAAGTTATTTTGATCAAACCAAATGCACAGCAAGAGAGCAATCAGTGTTTATTACGTCATGGCAGAAAATGCTAATATTTTTGAAATGAAATAGCAATTGTTTTCTTGCTGCTACCTCCTTTGTCCTCAGTAAAGTTTTGCTCGGCCTTGTAATGAGCAGAAGAAAAGGCTGACACATTACTTGTGTCTGCCTGATAGAAATTAGCAATCCCAAATTTCTGCAGGCTTTAACTTCTCTTAGGAATCTGAGTTTTATTGCACTGATTAATTTTTTATGTGTGGCTACTTCTTTCTTACTGTGAGTCAAACGTGAGAATAGCAATGTTACAAAAATTCATGTCTGGGGATTTGATCTTCAGTTGTTCCAGTGAATTTTTGGTAAAGACAAGTTCCTGCAGTTTCAGTTGGAGTTTAGTGCTCAGCATGTGTCGGGATTTGGCCTTCAGTTTGGGGCAGCCTGCAAAGAATCTGGTCTTCCTATTGTAAATTCTGCAGCTACACCAGTCCAGGCAGCTGAATGAAAGCTAGTTCCCTGTCTAGATGTTTTTACTGGAACTTCCATTTGTCTCTGATGTTTGTAAATGTGGCTGAAATTCCAACAAAAGGAATAATTGTTTTTTGTCTTTCAATTGGGAAAATAAGCTTGTTCTGAATATGGAACTAAGTAGCACCAATTAAACTAAAGGTAAGGCAGCTGCTACTGCCTTTCCCCCACTCCAATCCCTTCTCTCTGCTTTCCTCTTCTGCTTCTGCAGCTAGTCTGAATATTTAGACTGAGAGAATATGCAGCCAAAGAGAACTGGGTGATCGGGAAGGAGACAGAGAGCAAGTAAACTTCAAAAGGGGAGAAAGTACAGAGTGGTTGCTTCTGTGGTCAAGACTTCAGTGTGGATTTCTAACCACCTCAGGAGCACGTGCTTAACAATGTTTATATCTGCAGAAGGTGGCACCATTGGTGTCAGTTATTAATAAACCTCTTAAAATGCACATGCTGACTCTTTTTCTTTCTCCTTCCTTTTTTTTTTTAACTTTCTGTAGCGATTTCTGTCCCTTTTTGTGCTGTCACAGAACAAAATGTCCACAGTATTGGTGAAACATAAATAGCATTGTTCAAATGGACCCAGACTGAGATGCTCAGGGGAGATCAAGTTGGGCTGTTCCATACAGACAGCTTCTGGAGCTGGCTCTTCCAATGTCCTGAAATTTGTCTAAAACAGAACCAACTGCATAAGACGAAGTCTGCCCAGAGAATTATGCAGTCCATCAAAGAAAAGTCATGAAGTACTGCATTTGTTTCCTTTATGAAACATCACCCTCCAACAACCCTCAGTAGCCTTGGGTCTGGGTAGTGGGGAGCGCTGTTGCTAAAATATACACTCTTGAGGTCTAGCTGCTTTGCTTTTGTGCTTGCTGACAGAACTGTTGATGGCACATTTTTGTCTCTTTATTTCTTCCTGTGCATTACATAGATGGTCCCACACCCTTCTCTTACATGGTACTGGTGAATAAGAGGGCCATGGATGCTACTGAGGAAAAAGATTCTGTAAGTTATTAGTCTGACAGAGAGAGCAGAGTGAGATTTAACATCTTTATTTTTTGAATGCACTGGGCCTCTTCAGACTGTCCCCAGTTGTGGATTACTGACTTGTTCTGTGTTACATGTTAGTGATGGCATTTCCCTGGCTTACATGGAGGTCTGATTTTGGAACATATGCATGGGGCCTGCACAGCCAGTCTCTCCTTATGCTCTTCTGCCTTACCTGGCTCATGGTATGACTGGAGTGAGCCAGGTCGATGCAGGTCCATCATGCAGCAAGCCATCCCCAGCCCTGGCTGGGTGCCCTGAGCTGTGGTCACCCTGGCAGAGTTCAGCCACTTTGCAGTGTCACTCCTGGGTGCAGGGTGAGCATTTGCCCTGGCTGAGATCCATCTGTGTCTGAGGAAGCACATAAAAATTATGGCTGTCTGTGCAAACAGCTGCTGCACTGCAGAAGAGAAAAGCTCCACAGATGCTTCTAAAAATCCCGGTGTCATGGTTTCTCCCTCTCCCCTCGGCATTTTAGTTAGGAAACATGACTAAAAATAGCCTGCTGTCTAAAGCTCCCAGAGAGCTGCGCTGTCTGATTAGTCCTTTAGCATTTAATTTTTGTTCTCATTAATGTATCCAGGTTCTTGGTTGGGTTTTTTTGGTTTTGTTTTGTTGGGGTTTTTATCCAAATACCAAGTCCCTCATTTAACAAAAAGAGATGGATTTAGGATCAAGCTGATACTCATCAACAAATCTTGCATTTATCACAGTCCTTCCTTCTGCTTATATTTCCTAATATTTTGCTCTGCTATGGACCAGCAGTCAGGGTCTGGGAAGAAGGCTTCCTAGCAACACATTAAGCACTTGCAACAGTGTTTTAGGAAAACAGGCTACCTTTAGCAAAATAAGATGGGGAAACTGGTAGACTTTTCCACATGGAAAGAATAGATGCCCTGTGCTTATCCCCTGAAATGGAGACACACTGCAATTTTATCATTGTTTTCCTCTTTTCTAAATGGAAAAATCAAAACAGACTCAATAAAGCAGAGCAAATACCAGTAATATTATAGAGTCTGGGCTTCTCTTTAACAGTGGGGTAAATTATGGGGGAGAGGGGCAAAAGAGAACAAAATCCAAACTATTGCATATTGAAAGAATGAGTTACCTAACCTGAAAGATTATAGTATAAGCAAACCAGTATGTAGGCATGGCAGGTCTGGGCTTTTTTTTTGGTAGATGCTGATTAACTCAGGCTTCTTCTGTGTGTCTGCAGCAATCTCGATAAAAGTTGTACTCTGAGGTTTGCTTGCATTATTCTCCTTTCCCTCTCATTGTGGTGTTCTGTCACTCTCCTGATTTTTGAGAGTGGAGAGCTTGATAAACAGAACCTGTACTCTATATTATAAAGTTTTGAAAATTAAGACCATTGCCCTCCTTTTCCAGCTTCCTCCCCTCCACATCAAGACATGACAGAGAAGCTTCCAAAATGGCTCCAAAGTAACAGCATAAAAATCTACAGCTGCTACAATTTCATACTACTCCTTTTAAGTTTTGGTTCATGAATTTCTGAACACTTGTTTGGTTTTTTGTGGGGTTTTTGTTTTTTTTTTTTTTTAATCTGTACAACTAGTCTTCTAAAAATTGTTAAGATCTCCGTCCTTAGTGTGGTATTTGGAGTGGATAGGGAGCAGTGCTTCTTTTAGGCAACCCTTTCTGCAGCACTATAGGGTATGCAAAGGCATGGCTATATGGACATACTTGAATGTGGGAGCTTTACTGTAGGGTCTACAGCATACCTTTCATGTGCTCTCATTTGTACCAAGAAGTTTTTGTGAGCTGTATTGCTGTCTTCCATCTGGATCTGGAAGCTGTCTACCTTGTGCTCAGCAAATCTCTCCCTTTTATTAAAGAATTGTAAACACAGCAGAGAAAACAGTCTCAATAAGTGGTTCTACATTGTGGTTAGAAATACTAGATATAAATTAATTACTTATGAAATCCTGTTTAAATCCTGTGATTTTAATTTCTATGAACTCTTCTTTCCATCTGTTTATTTATCTTGTGCCTTCCTCCTCATGAAGCTACCAACACTGGAGAGCACTGAAGTTAAGCCAGCAAGTAGCACTGCTCCTCGCCTGCATTTAAGAAGGCCTCAGCCCTGGTGTTACTGATCAGTCCTAGTCTGCTCTTGCTCTGCCAGACCTTTGATTGGAGAGGCTCTGGCTATTCACGAGATTTGAGGTAGGAGGAAAGAGCATCTTTGAGTTTGGAGACAATGAAGAAGTGATAGATGAGGAAACTGAGGGGTTGAGGACTGAGCCTCCCTTAGCTCTTGTTCCTGCAGCTATTGACAGCTGTCTGGGCCATCGGTTAGACCCTGCTCCTCCACAGACCTGGGATATTGTTAAGGAAAATCTTCATTCCTAGGCCCAGGCATATGCCTGGCTGCCTTGTGTCTGTTGTGGACTTTTTACAGTCATGCTTCTAGCTTCAGTTGCAAAGCTGAGTATTTCTGGTGTCAGTCAGTGTAGCTTTAGTACCAAGGATTGTGAGAAGTCTTCCTGGTCTCTGGGATTAACTAGAGCTAACAGCAACCAGGCAACATCACAGCCTCCTCACCAAGCAATGTACCTGCCTGACAGTCAGCTCCCTGTACCTGGGAGTATCTTGCAGTCTTTGTTGAGTCCAGTTGCTGATCCATTGCTATCTTCTGTTATGGCTCTATGGATGATGATTTTGCTCCCTTCCATTTTTGTGAGAATGATGCTCTTCTCTGAAATGCTGGGCTCTGACACATCCTGTCTCTTTTTTATTTTGGCTGTGGATGATGTATGAACAGTGCAGAGAGGTCTCTCAAACTATTTTAAGTCTGGTTGCCAGGAGTTGCCATCTCAGGGCTTATTCTTGGATCATGGACAGCTTCTTTGGCTGCTTCACTGGCATGAGCAGCCACAAAGCAGGTGTTGTCTACTACCAGGCAATTTCTCAGTCCTTCCAAGTAAAACAGGGTAGTGCAACCCATTTCTAGTGGGTGGCTGACGTGTAACACTTGGCTGGGAGCTGCTCTATTGCCTGCTGTTTTCTCTGACTCAGTGTGGTGTCTGCCTGTTAGGGCTGCCTTGCAAGTTCTGTGGTAACTTCAAGGAGGACATAGAAACTGAACTTAAAAGGTTCTCCTCCTGCCTGTCACTGTGCCCTCCCCATCAGCTGCTTTCCTTGAATCCCATATCTGCTGATGAAACCGCATTCGCCCCACCCTTTCTTGAAATAAGCAATTATCTTCTGTCTTTGGACAAACAACATTGGCTGTACAGGACAGATCTCCCATTTCTCTTCCTCAGCAATCTCCTTATTTGGCTCTGAAGGCTGCTTAAATCAGGTTGAACCTGGTGTCAGCAGGCACAATATACAAGTCAGCCTTGAATTCAGTCCTGGAGATACTAACGAAGTAAGCAGCCTTCAGCTTTGCTGCCTAGGACCTGACGTGCAGCTAGAGCAATTCTCCATGCCCAGTTTGGATCATTAGATGGGCAGGGGGAGCAGTAGTGTCAGTTGGTATAATTTTTCTCTGAGTTCTCACCTTCAGGTGGTTCTGTACTTCTTCAAGGCACTGGCTACCTATTTTGTTGATTTTTTTCAGAACGAATTAACATGCTAACCATGTTTTGTACAAGGTTTGATTTCTATAGATCTTTTTCAGAACGAATTAACGTGCTAACCATGTTTTGTACAAGGTTTGATTTCTATAGATCTTTTTCAGAACGAATTAACATGCTAACCATGTTTTGTACAAGGTTTTATTTCTATAGACTTCTTGCAACATCAGAAAACCTAGTAATGAGGGGAAGCATTCTTTGTCTTGAGAGGAGTTTCTCTGATCCATTGTAAGGAAGAGAACTTGGGTCACCAGTAAAACAGAGTGTGTTTTCAATTAAGAATAAATGTGTTTGGAACTAGATTTTTTTCTTAATAGGTTCTTGGGATGTATAAATATCTTTAAAGGCATTCCAGTTCAGGCCATTACCTGGCTTAGTATATTTTTCTTACTTCATTATTTGGCTATGATTCTGGCAGAGTTCTACATGTCCTCTGTAATGCATTAAAAAAACTATGCTTTTACGTACTGAAAAGATTTTGTTGCAATCTCTTGAAGCTTTTGCAAGTCTTTAGGAAAAAGAAAAAAAAATCTGGAGGTTAATGTTGTCAAGGACTGGCAGTTGTCTGTTTTCAGTATTCAGGACAATGGAAATTAATCTTTTCCCCTCGAGGGAGGCATAGTGGTGCTTCCTGCCTTCAGAAGCTGCAGGTAACTGCCTGCTCAGGCAGCTGTGCCAATGGAAAGACTCTTTTTTTTTTTTTTTTTTCAGTCACTGCCTCTAGTTCAGTGCAAAAGAGTTGTTAAGGATGATATGCCAATACAGTAGTTTGGGATATTATCTTGTTGTGTGCCTTCCCTGCAAGGTGTAAATTTCTCTTTGTGATGTAAATTGAAAGGAGTTTAATGAACAACCTCTGAGCATGGTGGGCAGATCACATCTGTACAAGACTGCTTGTATTGAGCTGTCACAGTTAAAAGCAGCACAAAGCAGAGAACTTACTGCACTTGTCCAAACACACCTCTGCCTTTCAGACATTCTCCTCTGGGCCAGTACTGCCACCAGACTCGAGGAAATGGCATGAAGCCAAGTCAGGGGTAGGCAGTTAGGTATCAGGAAAAGGTTCTTCCCTCAGAGGGTAGTCAGGCACTGGAACAGGCTCCCCAGGGAAGTGGTCACAGCACCATGCCTGTCTGAGTTCAAGAAGTGTTTGGACAAAGCTCTCAGGGACACATTATGATTTTTGGGGTGTCCCATGCAGGGCTAGGAGTTGGACTTCATGATCCCGATAGGTCCCTTCCAGCAGAGCATATTCTATGAATCGATATACCCATGGTCTTTCTCTAGGACTGCTTTCTTTGGTGGCTTAGTGACACTAGCACCTTTGGGCAAGTAATCCAATGTCAAATCCTTTAGAAAGGACTTATGTCCGACAGCAGAGGCAATGCGGCTCGAGGACAAACTTTACAGCCTGTAGTAGCACTGTCACCCATATCTGGGGAAGATGAATCATAGTTTACTTGAGGCTGGCTCTGGTGGTGGAAATCTCTGGGTGTTCTGGCTATCTATTCCACTTAAGGCTCAAGCAAAACCACTTAACTCACCATGTTCTCAGGGGTATTTGCTGTGGCTCTTGAATGAACTGCTAAGTAACACCCCTAGCAAATAATTTAATTATACTTACTAAATTGGTATTGGAACAGAGCTGTAAGTTGCTTTAGAACTTAGTTATGTTTGCTTCGCTCTTCAATTTTAGGCTTCTTTGGGCACAACTTTTGTTCACTACACTTTATTTGGTGGTGCTGTGACACACTGTAGTAACACACAAGCCCTGCTAGGCTCTCTGCCAGCCTCCTCCCGTTGTCTACCAGAAGGGCTGCGACTTACGACATTACTTACGGTGAATTTCTGCCAGTTCTTGGGGGATCTGGAGAAGCTGGCTTCTCTACTTTATAGATATGCTTCTAGTCAGACTCTTTAAGAGGGAGGAACCAAGTTTCACCCTGTAAGTTCCCTAATTCAGCTTTCAGCAGGTTGTAAGCTGCTTGCCTATGGCTGACTTAAAAGGCGGCTTCGCAGTAGAACAACTACTGCGTTGACACAGGACTTGGCAACATCTGAAGGAATTTTGCTGTTAAAATCCAGAGCAGCCAGTCGTAGGAGCGGCTCGCAGGGGCAGTGCCGCAGCACCGGCGCCCCCCGCCTCCATGGGCCGGGGTGGGGCCAGCGTCACTCGGACCCCCGGGCAGCTGAGGACCGGAGCCGGGCACGGGGCGGGGCGGCAGCGGGGCGCGGGTCCCGGCCCTTGCTCCGCGCGCCCGCAGCTCCGAGGAGCGCCGAGACCTGAGGGAGTCTCCGGTCCTCCCGGGCGCGCGCTTCGTGTGGGCTGCGGGC
>VZRZ01004465.1:473289-557777 GCA_013398175.1 Climacteris rufus
GGCCGCGTCTCTCAGCGCCGCAGGCAAGGAGGCGGCGCGGGGCCTCTGCCGAAAGCCGATGGGGCGGCGGAGAGCAGAGTGCCAGAGAACCCAGCGGGCGAGCACCTGACACGGCTGAGGACGGCTTGGCTGCGAACGAGCAGCCCTGAAATGGCGAAAGCTCCGCTCCCAGGTGAGTGCGGAGCGCGCGCGGCTGCACGCGGCAGCCCTCAAAGGAGAGCGAGGCCCCGAGGGCGGGATAGGGCGGCTCCGCGAGGAGCGCGGGGCCTCGGGGGCGCGGCGGGGATGAGGCTGTGGCGCGCTCCCCGCCCACCCGCGGCTCCGAGGCAGCCTTGGCTCCGCGTCCTTCACTGCCCGCCCCGCGGAGCAGTGAACGTAAAGTCGTGTGAGCGAGGCGCGGGTACATTTATCCTCGTCATCGTTTCCGAGGACGGCTCGCTCTGCCTTCGGCGCCCGCATCTGCCGGTGCTGTGGTCGCGGGACGGCCGTGCGGGGCTGCCGGGGCATCGCGGGCGCCTGCGCCAGTCGCTGCTGCCCGGCCCCCTCCCCGCCCTCCGCCGGTGCTGGTCCGGGAAGGGTCTCTCCCAGCTCCGGGGGGTTCCGTGGCTGCCGCCCGGTGGGGCCGGTGCTCGCTGCCGCCTGCTCGGAAGGAGCAGACCGGGAGGCAGCAGCCGTGGTCGGAGAACAATGCAGGTGTGTTGTTGGGTGGAACGGGTCGAAAGTCTGCGTTGCGCCTTGCCCGTTCACGTGCTGTAATTCGTGCTTCCTCCTGAGCAATGTGCAGGTTGGAGGTCGGTTGTCTAGGACTGAGACCGGGGCCTGAGGATGCTCGGCAGCAGCAGCACCCTGATGTCCCGTGCCCGATGGCAGGTGGAGGCTGTACCAGGTAGCATATGCTCTGTGTGCACAATGGCCAGAACAGATGAGAGTCCAGTTGCTGATGCAGAAGTGGTTTTCTTCTAGGTTGTGCAGAGAGCACATTGCTGTTGCAGGTGAAGGCCTGAGTGCTACAACTGAATAGTCGGTATGTGCCACTCGGCTGGTGTTTGATGCCAGGTCTGGACACAGCTTTACAGCAACATGGCAATATTAAAGCTAAACCGAAAGGTTTTTTTTTTCAAGCAGTGTTTATTTCTTTTATTACCCCCAAATAAGCATGGATTGGTGGCAGCCCAGAGACGTATCACTATGGAACATGAGAACATGAATAATTTCAGACGATACAAATTTATGGTTGAACTAAATGTTTGGTTTTCATCTTTGGAAGACGAAGAAGTAATCAAATGGGGGAAAAGTGTCATTTTTTTTTTCTTTGGCATTAGTTTGTAGTCCTTTTAAGTTTGATAGGAAAATAAGGGGACATTGCTTTCACTTTCTGTGTTACATGAGTAATGCAGCCTGCATACATAGCTTACATGTTCAAACACAATTTTGCACAGGAATTTCAAAGGATGGTACTTCTTTTGGATGTGATTCCACTGACTTCAATAGAGAAAGTATGTATTTTGATACAAACTTTATGATGTTGTCACTACTTATTGCAAAGAAAAGTAAGAGTAGACCATTCACAAAGGAGATCTGGAAGAACATATATGGGCTAGAAGTAGGGAAACTGTGCTGCTTTTACGAAGTGAGCCTACTGAGTTTATCGGTGTGAGCTGCAATATGCACAAATATAAAAAAGTTGTGTCTATTTTGCTTGTATCTACCCTACGTTGCAGCCCCTGCCAATGCTGTAGCCTTATATCAAATAGAAAGGAAGACCATAATTGTAGTGACAATCTGCTGTTTCATCACTGTTGAATGACAGATGAGGTTGTAAAGGGCTTCTAGACGTGGTCCATGTTTGACTCATTTGAGTAGCCAGATCTCAGCTAGTGAACTCCAGATCTTAAGCACTTGGAATAGTCCCTGGGCAGAAATGCTTGGGCATTTGCAAGATTGTTAGTTGTAAAACCACATGGAGACAACTGCAGATCACCACCTGATATGTCCCTGTGGGAGTGGTGGTGTATCTGCTCTTCATCTCCGACTTAATTTTTAACAGACAGGAGTGACTCAAAAATGTCAGATCCTTCTCAGAAAGCCAAAATCTCTGCACTGTGAAAGTAGAGTCTTTCAGATGTGTTGCAGGCAGTCCACCTACAGTCGTTGCAGAAAAAGGTTAGAGAATATTCTTATTTTTTCTGGTTTTGGGGAGGCAGTTTGAAGGAGGTGATGATACTGCTGAGAGGGAGAGTGAAGTTAATTTCTGCTGTGGGGAAGCTGGCATCTGAAGCATCAAGAAACAGCTCAGGGAGATGTACCACGTTTACAGGAAAGTTCGATGTAGGATTTGAAGTCTGAACAGTCATGTTAAACCTCTTCTCTCTCTTCCTCCACCTCACTAGTAATCTGTAAACTGCAAGACTGGAAATGTCACTGGTACCTTAAAATAGGGGCTTAAAGGCCTGCATGGCTTAGTTTCTTGATTTGTTTCCTGTACTCAGTATGCAAATACATGCCTGTCCTTACCATCTGCTGCGGAACTGCCAGTGGAGGGATGCACAGATTAGGCAGCCAGGGATTTCTCACTGTGGAATTGCTATGAGATGAAAGACACTGAGACACTGACTGAGAAATGGGAGTGAGGAGTTGGTTGTGTTGGGCACTTCTGACCACACTGGCGTCTGGACTGTTCCATCAGTTAGGTCTTTTGCTTCTTGACAAGGGAATCTGCATTTGTGTGGAGTTTTTTCTGTCTGTAACTACGTCTCTTGGCTTGGTATTGTCTTTGTCAAAATGGCTGTGCATTTTGGCAAGGGAACTTAACATCTTGACTTGATCTTCCACTTTTTTCCTCTCTATTCCCTTGGGCCTTTTATGCTCTCTCTGCCCTCCCTCTCTCCTTTTAGCCTCACAGTTTTGTAGGCTCCCACTCCACACCGCCCCTCAGCCCCTTCCACCTGCAGTCTGTTCCATTTCAGCTTCAAATGATTTCATTTCAGTTCCAGTCTCTGCTTCAGATTCATTGTGTGATTTTGGATGAGTTCTGTGTGGCCCTACTATCAATGATGGCATACATGGTCCATCTTTTTTGGTGTCAGTGCACAGGCAAGGGCTTCCTCTGAGCGTACTTTAGTTTTCACTCTGGAATTAATGAAGGAAGGATCAGCATCTCCTGCTGTTTTGCATGAGCTCCTGGGTCTTAGGAGTACCTTCAGTAGTTAAATTCACATCCTTGTAACATGCACCTTCAGTTTTGCATTTGTCAGATAAGAAATAAAACATATAACTAGAAAATAATAGTGGGTTTACTTGGCCTCAAGTAAGTTTTAACTGCGTAGTCACTAGGTAACACTGCGTGGGTAGCTCAGTTAAATCACTTAATGGGTAGGCAGGAAGCATGTGAAACCAGCAAAACAGAAAGAAGTATTATTACACAACAGCAGTCAGTAGCAATAACAAAGGTCATTCCTCCTACCCAGCATCTCTATCCAAATGGAAAAATTACTTGTGATTTTTAATTTTATTGGGAAAATCGTCCCTGAATTCAAAATGGTCACATTTCTGAAACAAGTTTTGACAAGTGGAAATGTTTTAATCTGCGCAACAGAGTCTATTTTTTATTTTTTTTTAATTGAGATTAATTCAGTCCTCAATATTTGACTATGTAAAAGACTGAGTTTCCAGTAGCTATGAGAACATGTGTGCTGTTTCATCTCTTAGCTAGGTTGCTGTGGTTATAGTATTCAGGAGTGGTTTTTTTATGATCACCTGTCTTCTGGCATGTGCGTTTGTCTGTGCTTGATTGGAAAGTGTTTGTTACCAAGCAAAAGATGTAGGAAAAGGCTGGGTCTGCTGCAAAGCTTGAAATCTGTGATAATATGACAGTGAAGTGAATCATAGTGAATAAGTTTTACAGTAAAGCCTACTGCTGTAATTGCATCCAGTGGAAACTGCTGCTCTTATCCCAAGCTGCTTCAATACATCTCCCTGGCAAGTCCAGTGTGAGCACACGTGAGCCAGGATGCTCTCTGGAAGCAGCCTGTGGTGCTGCCAGTACACGAGGGGCTGGTATGACTGGTAGTTGGCTCATGACGCCTGCTTACTTCCCGCCTGTCCTGTTTCCCTGACAAGCTAACCAGTGACAGGTTCATTGGCAAGGAGAAGAGAGAGATGCTGGAGTGACACCTAAACTGATGCTTCTTGACTGAGCCTCCTCTGCTGCTACTCTGCCCTCACAAATACGCTTCCGGAATGAAATCACTGCTCTTTCATTCCCAAAGTGTATGTGCCAGTCCTGCTCATGAAGCGCTTCTGTAAACAGTAATGGTTTTCTTTTTCACTTGCAGTATGTGTTTTTAAAAGCTATTTCAAAATGAGGAGAAGGCAGAACCAATGAAGAAAGGTAACGTAACTGTGGTTTCACAGCAGGGCTAGGCTTATTTCCTGGTGTATTTGAAAATTACTTTTCCGCTCATTAGATCCAACAGCAGATTCATTCCCTATGTCTTGGCAAAGTGTGCTTCCACTAGAGGACATCATTTCCACAGGCAAATGTTCCTTCCTTTTCCCAGAACATATTCTTGTGCTCTGCACACTTTTCCTTTCCAGGTGTATGGCGCCTAAGGATGTGGGGCCTATAGTGTATGGTGTTGCTTGTGCTGTCAGAATTGATGCCAGTTACTGGAATGGAACTGGAAAGTAGATGCCTTTTCTTTCTCCTGACTTGATACTCGTTTTAAATATGATCTTTGCGTAACAGGTAATATTGAAGGAGCATTTTTGGTACTGGTAGCAGAACATGTGCTTATTGAGTGACAGTGGTGAGCTGTTCTGTCATAGAATGCTTCGGACTTAGAGGATGAGTGTGTTTTGGACACCAGGCCTTCTAAAGGATATAGTAAAGTGATTAAATTAAAGTTGGGAATCAGCATCATTAGATATTCAGTTTTCAGAGGAAAACCTTTGTTTCTTAATATGCTTTTCAGAGCCTCTTAGGCCTTACTTCACTTCTTACCTGTTTTTCTGTTTC
Source organism: Climacteris rufus (assembly GCA_013398175.1). Taxonomy (NCBI): domain Eukaryota; kingdom Metazoa; phylum Chordata; class Aves; order Passeriformes; family Climacteridae; genus Climacteris; species Climacteris rufus. The sequence continues at coordinate 478,307 of VZRZ01004465.1, forward strand.
CACGTCCTTAGTCCTTAGAATGTTGGCTACGGACCAGTATGGTCACTTTAATTCCTCTCGTGTTTTTCTTTTTTTTTGTTCTCTCTTTTAGACTCACCTTCATATGGCAGAGAATGAAGCATATTCATGCACTGCTTAGTTGTCATATCATTGCCAGTTTGTAAAAGAAAGAGGCACCTTTGGAAAGAATTTAGGTTTATGCCTCCTGACCAGAGAAAGCTAGCTCCAATTCTTCTCTTATATATACTTTTCAATTGCTGTTGATTTCTAAAGGAACTATGCGAAAATGAGCTCTGCTGGTGTTTTTTGGTGAAAGTGGAATTGGCATTTTCTGTGGCTGTTCTGCTCCTTGGGTCTATTTCTGGAACATATCAGAGATTGCACCATCATAGTGGGTTGTTCCTTCTCTGGGTGGACAGCATTAGAAGCTGCTGATGTGTGAGTGGGAGCTGTTTCTTCTACTGGAATTATGTACAGTCACTAAACACCAAGGATGAAATTTGCCTTGCATCTGAATTAGGATGACGTCTACAGAGGTGCAGTCTGACTTGCCTTCAAATGGAAGTGCGAGTGTTGCGAAAGAGAACGTAAAACTATTTCTGTAGCAATTTTTAGTCATATAAGACCCTGGCTATTTTGTTGCTTATCACAAGAGGTTGCTGCTGATTGTCTGGGGCTCCCCACCTTATCCTGTTGTGCAGGTTATTTCAGAACTGTTTCAGTTGTGATCCTTACTTATACATCTTAGGGGTAGAGAAATCAATATCTAAAAAGGGTGAAATGGAACAAGGGTAAAATGGCTAATGAGCATATTTATTATATTGTAAATCTAAAAATCTTACTTTAACTGATTCTTTTTCAAAAACATGCAGAAGTGACTTTGTTTTCAATTAGCAATTTATACAATGACAGCTACTATAAGGTTGGGGTATATTGTGAAGTATAGTGAATCACAAACCCAGATCTAGTATATCAGTGATGGATGTATATACTGTGGAACAGTATACGTGTAAGATATTGTTTTCTGTAGGTTCTGGAAGAGTTGTCTTGTGGGTATGATAGCATCAGCCACAGAAAAAATTTGAATGTTAAAAAAAATAGTGCAGGGAAAACCAAGAGAGTGCTTTCCAACGTTGGATTTTACTCATGCATCACAGCACCTCATCTCATGTTAACAGATCACTGATGCAGCAAAGGACCGGTGAAATTCCAACTGTTCTTTGTTGAAGGAAAAAAAAACAAACCCAAGACTTTTTGGTGACGAAAATCACTGATTGTATTCTTAATACAATCAATCAAAGTTAGTGCTAGCCTAACTAGAGCATTCAGCTTGTGTGCACGGTGCTGCAGGATGGCTCTGCTCTTGTCCTCTCTCCAGCTCTTACTGTGGCTCTGCACTCAGGGCAAGCCCCTGCCAGCTCCCTCTGTGACAGGTGACTGCCACAACCTGCAGTTCTGTGCAGAGAGAACAGGTTATGTAGGAAACTTCAGTGCTGCTTCTCCTAGAAGAAAAGCACCTGCGCATTTCTATGGGCTCTTATTCTGCCTCTTGGAAATGTTGCCCTTGTATCCTACTGTCTTTCTGTTGTGCTGCCCTGACAACTTAGGGAGAACTACTGTTTGTGCTTCCAGTTCAACTGTTGTGACTTACAAATTGGCCATGTAGTGTTCAAAGCATTTCTACATGCTTTCCCCTTCTATGATCAAAAACTGTGGTACTGAACAACTGAAATTAAATGAAAGTTGCTACCCGGGGTGCAAAAATTGCTGGAATTTGGCTGGTGAAGTCAGCTGACTAATCTGAGAAAGAGTAAGTTCGCTGCCATAGAAGCATAAAGTGTCATTACCAAGGAGCTTACCTGTGTTCTGAAGTAGGCCTGGCCTTTTCATTCTCTGAAGCAAATTTATAAAATACATGCAGTAGTTGACAGCCTAAATCAAATCAGCGAGTCCAGGCAATGCCAGTGTCCAATACAATCAAAAAATGTTAATAGAGTCCTCTGAAGGTGCCTAATGGTAATCTGCTGGCACAGAAGGAAGCAGACTCAATAGGACCAATGTATTAGGGCAGTGCAATGCAGTCCAGCCAGCAAATCAGTCTAGATGAGAAGAGCTGTTGTAGTGAGCTTTATGCAGATTTGTGCTGCTGACTGTGGTTATGTTTAAGCTACTTCTAAGTCTAGAAGCATTCCCAGTGCAATATAATAAAACTGATGCTCCCAAGGACTTTTTTGATAGCCAGAATTTATGCATGAACATTTGTGACACTTTCCCCTGCCCTCCCTTCACATTCTGCATCAAACTCCAAGGTCTCTGGAACCATGAGATTTCTTTATGGGGCCAGTACTTAACTACTGATTTTCAGCCAGGCTAATGGCAGTTCTTCTCCAGGGAATTGCTCTTTGCTTTGAAATACTTTTGAAGTCTTTACGTTTTTTTTTATTTATATCCTTCCTTCGTTCCTGCCTTCCTGCCTGCCTCCTTTCCTTCCTCCCTCATGCCCTTCCAAACATTGACCCAATGCAGACTTTTCTTTGTTAGAAGTTCAGAACAGTCTCCTTCCTACCACTACTTTGATGACCATAGTGATACATTTTAGGATAGGTCTGTATCTGAATGGAGAGATTCCAGTAGTTGCCACGTATCACTGGACACATTCCCAATACACACTGTACTCTTGTAATTAATACTGACTGCTTAATAACCAATTCTTTTTTTGCTCTATTAAAATGTTGTTAATTGATGATTGTTTTTACTCACTTCTTGGCTAGCTAAAATCTGCTTCTTACCACTCTTCACTTATTTCTTATTTCTTATATTTCTGATTAATTCAACTATAGGTGGAGTACATGAAGAACAAAAGGCTGTGACCTAGTGGCATGTTTTCTCCAGAATAATACAGAAAGATGCATCCTCTGAGTTGCTCTTTACTACTGAGAGAAGAAGAATGCTTTTGTGGCCAGGGGCTTGGGATATTAGATTCAGGTCTGATGTCATCATTTGCAGAAATTAATAAAGGAAAGAACGCTATTCTGGTGGGTAATGAGTGTTCTTTCTACAGTAGTGTTGTGCGGTGGATTTGATTCCTGGTTCTTCACTGATTGTGGGGAGCCTTTGTTGTTAATGTAAGGAATATATTTCACTACTACTTTCTAGTGCTGGCTTGCTCGGATGTAAGGAGAATTGATATAGTTAGGCAAGTTTGGTTTACTAACTACAAATTTGTTTGGAGTATGATAATCCATTAGAACCATCTAAGCTGTCACGAGTGTATCTGTTACTGTACCTATTCTAATGTGATTTTGCCTTCCAGTCTTCAAATGGCAAGCTTCAAATGAAAGCCCCAGGCTTCAGCACAGCAAAGTTCTCTGATGAAGCCAGTTCAGTTCAGTGAGAATTGAGTAGCTTGTCTGTGAATCTGTGAGCCAAATAAAATGGCACTTCTTTTAGGAGTGAAATTGAATTTAAATGGGAGCTACTGCCATGTCCTGAGGAAGTGCTGCTTTGTGTCTTAGAAACAATGTGCAGTTTGAGTGTTGGAATGAAACAGCCAGATGAATTCAACAGGAAAGAATTTATCTTTTGAGGTCACTGCATTAGCTGAAAGTGATGCAAGCTTATCTTTAGCAAGAACTTGTTTTAACCACTTTTGTTAAGTGGAAGTGTTTTTGTGCCATCCTGAGAGCTCTGGCTGGCTGACTGTTGAAGTATGCATGATGACCATCCTCCTGAGGCACCTACACAAACTGTTCATTAATGTGTTGGGTTGAGATTTTCTTCCGGAGCAGAGGTGAGCATTCCCTTGGGTTAATGTGGGTCTCCTTGTATTTCCAGCTGGCCCGTGCCGATTTGGTGGCGCTCAGCGGCACATGCAGAATGTCCTCAGAGACTCCATAGAGAGCTCCGATGATGAATTCTTCGATGCACGAGGTCAGTACACATTTTTGTGCTCCCCTCCCCATTTTTTTCCTCAATTTTGCAACAAGTAACCGAGCTCCTTTGGGGATGAACTGACAACATTGTCCTCATCAGACAAAACATCCATCAGTTCTTCTGTCCAGGATTTGTGAATGGATCTAAATTTGCAGGAGTTTGGTGAGGTGCTGGGGTTGATGAGCAAGGTGCCCTGAACTGAGTTTGGTGTCAGAAGCAGCAGGACACCACCAGAGCAGACCTTATGGGGTCTCTTGGACCCAAATCCTTCCCAAGTCAGACAGTAATGACATTACAGTGGGAATGCTCTTGTTCACAGTTACTGATGAAGGCCATGAGTGTCCGTGATACTGATGGCCAACTTTTAAGATCAGTATCTCAGGTTTTTCACTCTATCAAAGCTTTCACTGGAGGGACTGGGACCTCTGCTTGTTCAAGGGGCAGTATTTGAATGCTTGTAGATTTAATCACAGGATATTCTGACTTGGAAGGGACCCAAAAGGATCATTGACTTCAACTCCTCAGTGAATGGCCTGCATGGGGATCAAACCCGTGACCATGGCACTGTGCTCGAACCGGCTGAGGTCACTGCATCACTCCCTATGTCACCTGTGAGGCCCTGAATCTTGACATGCTCTGTAACATGCCAATTTTTGTTCTGAAGTGGGAGAAGAATGTGTAGGTTGTGTGCATATGCAATCTCCCACCACCAGTGGGGGACTGGGACTCTTGGTTTTGGTTCAGTTTCCATGAACCAAATCTATTGCTTTTCTGTCATGTTTACTTGCTTTTGCTGAAGAGAATAGCCAGCAAGGGAGGATTAATTCTGCTACTACTGTGAAATCCAGCTGTAGGTTCTTTCATAGCATGGGCTGTTGAGGTCAGACTGAGCTATGTTTATGTCCTGAGGTTACCAGCAAGTCAGGAGTAAAGAGTTATGGAATAAACTTGCTGGATCTCCCCTGGCTTTTGTAGCAAACTGCATTCATTAAGTATGGCTTTGAATAGTCTGATCTATTGAAGGATGTCCCTGCCCGTGGCAGGAGGTATTAGACTAGGTGATCCATAAAAGACTCTTACAACCCAAAGAATTTTATGATTCTGTGAAAAGAAGAAAACATTTCCCCCCAAATGTTTTTTGACACTTCTGGATTAAAGTAAAGACAGTCCAAAGTGGAAAAACTCAACGGTCCTGTGGGAAACTGAACTTGGGTTTGAAAGTGCTTTTAATTTTGTAGCTTCATTAACACCGCATTCAACAGGCATTCTGTTGATGTCTAAATGCAAAAGCATTTGCATGGCTAAGATTGTAATTCAGTTTCTCCCTCTGGTAATATTTATGGTACAGAGAGAAAATCCCCTCCATTCACAGCATTCTCTTCCTCTTGAATGAGGCCTATTTTTGAGCAAATTATTTTTATTTTATAGGACTGCATTGGTTTCTGTCTCATTTCTGTGTGCTGATTAGGTGTCTGGAGATGCATGGTGAATATGTAAATGGCAGTTGGTGTTCTTAAGGCAGTATTTGGCATTGAAGAGGTCTGCTGTCTCGAAGTGAACTTCATTTTTGGGCATGTTTTGATTTTCTTTGTGGGTGGAATTGTTGCAAGAAAGGTTGATGACCAACTCTTGTGTTTTCATGCTGACGTAATCTTGAGTCAAAATTCAGCATGAAGGAGTTATGTCAGGAGCTCATTAGTTAATTTAAAAATGCAGAGGATAGGAGGTAGGCAGTGAAAATGAAACAGCTGCTGTGGGGGGATCAGTTTTGTGCTGAGTGCTTTGGAATCTGTGTACCAACTTCACTGATAACTGTCTGTTTTATTTCTGTGAGGCTGAATTTGTAACATTGTTTTCCTAAGCAAGCCATCTTTGCAAAGCCATAGTTAATATTAATCAGATTATTACTGTGTATTATTCAAAGTACAGATTTGGATCCAGGATGCCTTCAGCTTATCTGCCAGTTGCTCTGACAGTGACGGTGACTATCTGATGGCGAACCACTTATTTTCCAGTTTCTTTTCTGTAAACTGCCATACTATAGCTATAAAATTTGCGACAACTTTAAGCTTGAAATACAAGCTGCTCACCAGAGCTTATTTTTTATCACCGCTCCATCCAATAGACAACAGCCTCAGTTAAACAAGTGAAGAAAACTTTTCAAAATAAAACAGAATTGGAAAACTTGGCACCAAATTTTGGCCTTGCCTAGAACTCTACAATTAACTGCCACTGGAATTAGGCAGGTCTAAATAGAGATTGATATTGGAATAATATTTTTAGAGTCAATCAGATGTAGCAAGATGAAACTATTTGATGTAGTTTATTCAGGAAGCCTGGAGAAATGACTTAATGGATCCTGCTCTCTCTAGAATCTGTGTAATTGATTGTGGATTTCACATTCTTTCAGAAACATGCTTGTATCTTCTTGATTTACCAGAGATAAAAATGAGTCTGTGGCTGTACAGGTGTGCTGCAGCCACTGTGCAGAAAGAGATGCAGATGTTCTTTTTGACGTAATTTGAATGGATGTCCTGTGGTAGTTTCCTCATCTGTTGCCTATATTAATAAGGTGTGTATTCAATTCAGAACCTTTTTTGAAGTCTGGGACATGAGAAACACATCAAATATTGTTTTTTCTTCCCTGTTCTTATATAGCTAGGCTTACAGTAATTACTCAGTTGCTAAGATGGATTGGTATCTGAGAATCAAGAAGCAGTCCACAGAAAAGTAAAGAAATAAGTGACCCAAAAAGATAAATACAAAAAAGGTTTGGGGTTTTTTTTTAGATTCATGGGGATGCTGAGACACAAGGTCTGTCTGTGTGTTATCTGATGTCACAAAGCCAAGTCACGCCTAGGCTGACATCAGTTCAGATCTTTTCTTTTGAGCTGGGATTTAGCAGCCCATCTCTACTTGAAGAGACCTTTGAGAGCTCTGAGCTCTATATGTGTGCATGCACGAGTTTGTTTTTCAGAAAATGCATTGCTGAACACTGATTATTTTCTCCTTGTTCTGAACCAAATGGCTGTCTTATATGAAAGAGACTTTTAGCACAAGGGTGTTCCACCTGTCTGCACAGATAGAGGAAAGAAATATGGATGGTATATAAGCTCATTTGTCCCTTTTAATCTTTATTGTCAGTAGGTGGGCATGCAGACACTGCAGCTGGTACTCAGAAGATCAGTGTTGTGGAAATGTATATTGTCATAGATACAAAACTGATATGGATATGTAACTGAGATTTTGGGGGAGAAGGTGCATATAGCATATGTGTGTGGATACGTATTTTGTTTGCTTTGTTAACCCTAAGAATGGCAGCTTGTTTTGTGTTTTGGAGGCAAACCCAAAATCTCCAGGTATTGTGTCATTTCTCATGAAAATTTATGCCCTTGAAATCCATCAGGCTGTGGAAGTCTCTGCACTGAGAGAACTAGTCCCATGTGGACACTGGACTCTTTAGAGAGGCAGCATTAGGTAGTGGGTAAAAACCAGGTAGACTGTGGGTAGATGTGGTCTATTTTAGGGCACTGATTTTTTGAGTCATATAAAACTATTAATTTTCTTTCTAGATTTCCATTTTTCCAGTGTTAAAACTATGAGAAATCTTTTCTGGCAGGTGAGAGAAGTGGAATTTAAGAGGAAGCTGTTGGTGATGGTTGTTATTTTAGAAGTACCTTGGAGTTGATTTCAGGCTTTTTGTGGCCACCCGCAGAAGAAGAAAAGTTAACAGTTGATACCGTGTTTGTGATAGGATGCAAATGGTAGTCTTGCTGTTCACAGGAGATCCTGTTGCCACCTTCTGACCTACTTTAAATTCAAGAGAACTCTGACCTCAGCAGTTATTCTGAATTTAGACTAGTCCAGCACGTGAGAATCTGACCTATTGGAAACATACCTTCTTTATAATTTCTTTATCTGCACATTAGGCTTCTGATTTAGAATGCTAAGGGTTGTGGAGTTTTTTTGCTTCCTAAGTGTGTAACTGGCAGATGTTACAGTCAAAAGCTCTCTGGCACCTTTGCTAAAGATTCAAGAGATGGCATGGAATATAGGCTGTCTCCTTTTCCCCAGCTGCATTTGATTAGTCTGCGTAAGAACTTTTGTCATTAATTTTGCCTTCTTACTTCTTACAGCCTTATGGCACTGTCTTCTCTATCACTGTGTTCATATAAAGCTGAAGCCAATAAATACATGGTGTATATTTCAAGCTGGGCTCTGAGTGTGCTTTCTCAAGATTCTGATCCGTTAAAGAGGCTACGATAGCTCTCTGCTAATTAAGAGCTGTTCTTAATTTGCTGCACCTTCCTCTCCTGAAAACAGATCTAAGTCTCATTTATTCAATTTTAAAAATGCCATGCTGTGCAACCTGAATAGTATTCTGAACTGCTGCCAATGAACTAAAGTGGAGGTGTGAACACTCCTTACGTTTATGCTGTAAGGCAGCAATGTGATGTAAAATTCTATTGTGCTCACCAAAAAGCCTGTCAAGGCGTGAGCATGGTGACCTTCATTCGCGAAAGTACATAAATTTTAAGTAGAGGCTGTATTGCAAATAGCTTGTGTATGTCTTCATGTTAGGATATCTCTCTCATACTGCTTCAGTTTTTAGTGGGTGTCATTCTTCTGTCTCCCCTGAAGTTAAACATCAGTGGACAGCACTTCTGTAAGCATGTTATTTTCCATGGGATACGTTCATTGCTGATAAGGGGTTTGCCATTCCTTTGGAAGAGACTGAAGTGCTTGATGTTGAAGTGGTCCTCCTGCATCTCTGGCTTAGAGTAGCTCCTTCCTCTGGTGTTTATAGTATTGAGTACCAATGGACCTCATGCACAGATTTTTCAAGATACAAATACAGGTATTAAAGTTTTCAGATACTTCTGTGCACAGTGTGTACAACGGTTTTCTAAACCTTCCTTCTCATAATTTTTTTTAGCTGTTGCCTGAAACATTTCAATTGTGTATGTTCTTGGTTACAGACACTCAACTATGCGATTTAAAACCAGTGCCATGATGTTTGTCAGATGGCAGGTCTCATGCTGGAATTGAGTTGTTCCATAGAAGACATTGTCATAGCATGACAATACCAGTTTCAATATTTTGATACTTCCAAAATTTATTTAAAATACTTTGATTGTTGATCAGTGCAAAGTCCTATGAGTTTATCCAGCATGTCATCACTTCTGGCAATTGTGGTATGTTTCCTGTTTTCTTTAGTGCAGATGGTGATTCTAATGTCTACTAATGTAGAGTAAGTTATTACTGCACCAGATTCACACAATGCTTCAACAATGTGAGGAAAGTTATCCTTTTCTTGGAGTTCATGCATGTTAATTTTTTGAGGTGAAAAATCCCTATCAAATTAAAAGCAAAGTCAGCATTTGACTGCTTAAGCACTATAAATTTGAGGTGTGTGGTTTGAAGGGGATTTTTAAAATCTAATTTTTTCACAGCACCCAGGCTCTGAAAATGACTAATACTGAAAATTACATACATTGAGAGTCCGCAAATTGGAAAGATTTGGAAAAAATGGAGGACAAAATGTTAATCTCAAATATTTTTTGAAATAAACTACTTTAAAATCACAATGTCTGTGCAATAATGTTTCCACTTCTAATGCTGTCTGCTATGTATGTATAATATTTTACATATTATATCTTCAGTATATTTTGGAGAAATGTCATGGTACTCATAGTTTTTGCACACAGAATGCTGTGTGTAACGTATATTGTTACTGTGTAGTATGGCTTTCCTTAAATACTGAAGTTTTAGTGTCAAACGTAGTCTATGTAGTCTGAAATGCTTGTCATGACAGTAGCTATCATTTTCATAATGGTTACTTGCAATAAAACGTCACTGCTATGTGTAGATAATGAACGACATCTGTTACTGAGTTGTTAATCCGCTAATAACAGACTTTTAGTGAGAGATAATAATATGCAGTAAATTGCTTGTGTGGATCAAAATTAAATGTGCATTGGAGACATCTAAGCGTGAAGAGAATGAGAGATGGCGATTTGTTCCCACTGGGTATTCAATGAGAATAGGATACCCAAATCGTTTAAGCTACATTTAAATCTTAAGCTGTAGTGAGTGGAAGAGTTGGAAATAGAAAAGAAAAATAGCCTATTCTGATTTTCCTCCACACTGCCTTTGTGCTTTTTTGTGTTCTCCTACTGTGTGCTTAAAACAGCTCTCTTGATGATTTCAGCAATGTTTGCAAATTTGATGTGAAACTGGAGTTGTGACTTTGAGCACCAAATCATACTTCAAATTTTGTCCGAAAAGAGAGCTAAAATGATGATGTTTCAGGCATTTTAGATGGCATAGTTTTCTTTGATGTGAATAGATTGAAAATGTGATTAGATTCTGTCTTTGAGAGTATGACCACTTACTTTTCTTGATGGAATATTCTTTTGAATCATCAAGAGCCACTGTTCAGTAATGGCTTTGAAGATCAGTTTAATGCCTGCATTTTTGGAATTGGTGAGGCATGCATTGTAGGCTAGTGAGAAAAAGAAATGCACTTGAAATGTGCTGAACACAGTCCGTATTCAGTTGACACCAGTATTTCCAAGTTTAGGTGACTTTATAGTTAGCTTGCAAAAATGCGCTTCAAATCAAGTTTTGTTTAGATAGATTTTCATTTCTTCATATCCTGTCACTGGTCACCAGAGAGATAGCAGCACCTCTCTCCATGGCCCACCTTGAGGAAATTGCAGACTGCAATGAGGTCTCGCCTCAGTCTTCCCCAAACTGAACAAACCAAGGGACTTCAATCATTCCTCATAAATCTTGCCCTTGAGGCCTTTCATCATTTTGGTTGCTTCTCTGATAAATCTGATAAATGACCTTTATCACTGTTTGTTTCTAAAAGGTATGACTTAGAGAGAGACTGTATGGTGGTGATTATGAAGTGATTTATACAGTCGTTTATACAGATCCATCTTCCTCCTGCTGCAGTACCAAGATCTCTCTAGAAGAGAGAGTTACATATGAGAGAATATGAAAGAACATAATCTTTTAAATAATTTAGAGGCCTACTGCAAGGTCCGGTTGCTAACAAGCTCATGTATCTTTCTTTTTTTTTTTTTTTTTTTTTTTTTTAAANTTTTTTTTTTGTTATTTGAAAATGTTGATTATTTTAACCAGAAATGTCCTGGCTAAATTATTCTGTGTTTACGCCCATATTAGAGACATTCTCTCTACAAAAGGCAGTAAGAGAGGACAGAATTTGACCCATTCTCTGAATCTGCCTTAACAAGTAGAGAACCATTATTATCTCTTTTACTTTTTTTATTCTGTGTGCTCACGCTAGGTACAAAGACCATTCTTTGCTGTATCCAGCCCGGCTGAAGTGCTTTTAGTAAATTTATTCAGAAAGGATTAATGCACCCTTCTTGCCAATTAGCTGTTAAATTGAAGGAAAATATTTTCCTACAGCTTCTAGGCCTGTTTGGTTTGGGGTTTGTTTTTTTACAAAAGAGAGCAAATATCTATCTACGGGTTGTGTTTTGTGTTTTCAGTTTTTCCTACTGCCCTCTCTGTATGGGATCGCAATAAAAGAGATGGTTCTCTGTACTGTGGGCTTGGTTCCGTTTCATTTTGTCTCTGTGTCCCCAGATGAAAATGTAAAGCTTTATGTAGCACAGGTGGCTTCGATAAAAGAGGAAAAAACATTATTGAAAAGCCTTGAGCTGGGCTGTGTGTCCATACTTCCCTTTGCTCTGCCTTTTGAATATTCTTCAAAAAATAAAGAAAATAATAAAAAAAACCAAACTCAAACAAATTCTCAAACACTCAAAGAGATTATTATAAGCTTTGTTTTAAAGTGACTGCTCAAGATAAGAGAAAAAATTCAGACAGTCCTCTTTTCTGTGTTTTTCCTTCACATAATATATGAAGCATGTAGGTTTGTAGAGCATATGAGTAGGCAAGAAACTTTCCTGGACAGTCCTGCATAATCTGTTATCCATTCCCATTAGGGTCTCTAATGAGTATTTATTTCTCTCTGAAGTATTGTTCTCACCCTGTCTTTTTTATCTTGTTTGTCACAGCAATTTATTCTGTTCTTTTCCTCTTACAGAAGAGATGGTGGAAGGAAAAAGTGCCATTCTCATAGGCATGAGCCAATGGAACTCAAATGACCTTGTTGAGCAGATAGAAACGATTGGGAAGCTTGAAGAAAATCAAGGTAATGTTTAGCTTGCATTGCATATTTATTTAGAGCTACAAAGAAAATCTGACTGCTGAAGCAATTAGTTGTCACATAAATACTCTAGAGAAGTAAAGTTATTTTACAGTATCCCATAGTTAAAGATTTATATAGATACGTAAGTAGCATTTTAGTGCTGAGAAATGAATTGCAATAATCTGTTTAAGGAGGAAACTTTGTCAGACCAGGTAATACAAATTTACTGGCTTCAGTAGAAGTCAGTGTTGAACTCAGCTCAACAACTATGAGGTAGTTTACAAGACTAAAACTTACTTTTTCATTTATTCATGTATTCAACGTGTGAGAGACTTCTTGTTGTCACTGGGTTATTTTGCTCCTTAAAGCCTGCAAATCCGTGTCTAGAATTTCCATGGGTACCCATACTTTCAGGTGTATTTGGAGCTATTTTAATGTAAATATTTATGTAACTATGTACCACTGAAATGAGTGGGAAATGGGCATTGATACACCAGCAGGAGTCTGGGACTTAGAATAAAAACCTAAGCAGTCCCACAGGAAACCAGTGTTTCTGTGCAAGATTGGTGCAGACTGAGGTGTCTTTAGTGAGTTCTTCATCTGGTCTCATTTTTCATTGGCTCACTCATTCAGTCCCCTTTGCTACACCTGCCATGGATCTCAGACATCCTCCAGCATTTATATAATAGTCAAAACACTCAATGTAACAGAAGAATTTCTACACCCTCATGACTGCTATAGCGAGTTTTGCCTTGTACTAGTGTTTCTCTCTCCTCTGAGGGCTGCCTTGCCTAATTTTGTCCACAGTGAATGTTCTGTATAAACAAACTGCTCTCTTCCTTCCCTCCAGTAGCATGTGCCCTCCTGGAGTCACATAATTAATTAAACGTTGTTTTTACATAGCTGACTGTAGTGTTTATGCTGCTATTAAATTTACTGCAATAGCATCTGCTTCTGCCTATTCATATGAAGAGTGCCAAACAGAAAATTTGGCTTAGTGAATAGTAGAAGGGAAGCAGACAAACTATAATAGTCATCAGCATTCCAAAACACATCAGATGGGTCATATAAAGAACAGATTTTACATCTAGCTGCAGGTTTTAGAGAGAAGGAGCAGTGGACTGGATTTCTGCAAATCATCACTGTGAGCAGTTTTTAGTAGGGCAGGTTACTAATGTTGAGCAACTGCCATAATTTAATTTTGTGATGCTGTATGTTCTAGAATACAGCTCAGAAATGCATGCAAAATGGAGGAAGCTTAAGTTACCTGCTAAGATATTTTTTAGCTGTGAGCTGTGTCCTGCTGCAGAGAACATCACTTTCCTTGCAGTCCCTCCCTTTTCCTTTCTCCAGTCTGTATTAAGGTGCGGTCCACATGCTGGAATCAGTATGTGTTCTTGCATGAGTTTCATTTGGCCTAGAGTTTCCCTGGCTGCCATTCCCATCCAGAGGGTCATACCCTCTGTAGGTATATTGCCTCCTTTCCTTTCTGTCTGTTTTCCAAAGTTTGACGTATCTGTGCTCACACTAGTGTTACATTTGCTACAGCATTTAAAAAAAAATGAACAGATTTTTCTTTTCAGAAGTTAGTTTTCACAGTATTCTTGCTGAGGCAAAAGTCATGTTCTAAAGTGGGGCACGAATGTTGTTTGTTCCAGTGGTATGGTTATGTTGTTACATGTATTCAGATTATTAGAATGCTGAAAGTCATGTGTACCTCAAAGCTTGTTGGCGCCTTTTTAGCCGGTATTGCAAGATTGGATGTGTGGGGGAAGAAAGAAGAGAACAGCCCCCTGATATCTCCTTGGTGCTGAGGTACACAACTCAGTTCTGCTCTGCTGTCCTCTGATGCTGATCCCATTATCAATGTAATCCCAGGCGAGAACAAAACAAGAAGATTGTACAAATGCCCTCTGACATCTCAGGAGCACAGCTACATGTATGTGTAAGGGCTACAGCTCTACAAATTTGATGTATGTGTAATGGCTGTGTATCACAGCATGACACTAAAGGTAACTTTGTGAAACTATTTTTATATGTGTATTTCTACTGGTGTTACCAATCCTTTGTGGGAAAATATGGTGGCTTCTATTGTTGGTTTCAATACTGCCCAAAAACACATCGCTGGTTTGGTTGCTTTTTTTTTTTTTTTAGTAGCATGCAAATTAGAGTAATTGTAGATCATCCTTCAATTCCAGAACAGAGAAGTGGCATTTTTTTTCAGAATCTGTTAAATTTACTGTGTGATGAAAAAATAAAGTAACTGTCTGTTTCTTAAACTTGCCAAATAAGTATGACTTTTAGTGCTGTAGTGGAAGTGTCTTCAGTTTCTGTCAAGAGTTGTTCATGTGAGATGGAGAGTTCGTGTCTGCACAACCATTCAAAACTGCCATGGGAAGGAATTTTCTTCATGAAATCCATTGTTTTCCATGTTGTAGTTTGTTGAATTGTGTATACAAGCACTTCAGAAGTCTGAGCTGTGCTGTTGGTGTGGAGGTCTGGTTTTTGCTTTTAGCTCTCACATTTCTGAGAGCTTCACACATTCTTCCCAGTGAAGTGACTAATGGCTGCTTTGCCTCTGCAATGCTTCTATGAGCTATTGCAGTTAATATTTCTTCCCTAATAAGCTGAAAGCAGATAACAGTTGTGACCCACCCTCTTTGACAGAACAACAGTGTGAATTGTCCTGGTGAGAAACTGAAAATGAAAGAGATTGTATGTGAAATTTGGAAGAAGCCACTTCAAATAATTATCATTCCTCAAAAATGAGGTACAGCAGTGTACTGCAAATACAGCTTGCACAAAGAACGGACTAAAGCAGATTTCTTTGCTGTATATTAAAAGTCTGTCATTTTTTATTTTCTTTTTATTCCCTTTGAAACCAAATTGTCAGTTGTGATAGCTGGGGCATCTGAAGAAAAAGAGAATAGTTGCAGAGCTCTTATTCTGTATTGCTGCATCCAACAGAGGAGTTAAATAGTACTATTAGTCTTTATGTATTAACCCTAGTTGGATTTAGCATAACAGCATTTTAAATTAATGAGATTGAGGAACAATGCATACAAGTTCTATAGTCTTCTTAAGGCATTGGGCAGAAGCTTTCACTGAACGCAAGAAAATCAGTGGGCAGGCAGTGGCAGCACATGCACTGTTTTATTCACATATCATAGAGTGCCACCAGCTTCCCTAATCCTTGTCATTTGCCATTCTGTTCTTTGGGGCTAAACACATGCAACAGGATGTTGCCTCTGATGTGGAGTCAGGCTGTGCCCCAGCAGCAGAGTGCTGTCTCTGTCACCTGTGAATATACTCACGTGGTAGGTAGGCTATGGGAAAAGGAGTAAATGTTGCTCGAGCTCCTGAAGAAGGAACCTAGAGGAGGGATTGAGAGACCTGTGTTCTCATCCCCGCTTTGGTGGTAGATGTAGGTGGAGGTAGGCTGATACCTTTGGACTTCGTAGTGGTCAAATGATGGCAAATGTGTTCACCTTCCATGGTAGTAATGAAATACTATAGGAAGGGCCTTTATTCCCCTATCCTTATGTCGCTGTGTATTAAGGTTTTGTATTTAGATCTGAGAAAATCCCTTTGTGCTTGCAACTTTCCTTGGACAGGTAGACTGTGAGAGGGAATGGAAGGACAGAAATATTCTTCTAAAAGCTGCTAATTAAATATTTGGAATGAGAATCTGTTTTGTATTGCTAGGTAAGTGATGCCAATTTTTACTTATTTAGAGATTCAGTGGCCAATGCTACAGGTTACCAAAGGGATTCCTACCTACATTCCTCTATCAAATAGATTCCTTCCTACCTACTTACAAGTTTCATTGCTTATGATGCCTTTCTTGAAATGAAGAGTAAAATCTAGCTTCTAGCATAACCATTTTTTTTAACAGATTCCAGCAGTTGTCAAGTGTGTCATGTGCTGATCTATTCCCATGGAAGCCAGTAGGGATTTTAGAAATCAGCATAGTAGTTGGTTGTAAAATATTTACAGCAGCACAGTAGAAAATACAGAGAACTTGATGTTCATGTAAAGCAATTTTAGTTTACATTGTGGTTTCTTCCTTTTGCAGGTGAAGAGTCTGCATTTTCCTCATCTGGCTTTCTACAGGAAAAACAACGTGAGTTGAAGTTGTTCTCATTTTTCTTTGTACCAAAGCTGTTCAACAACTAGAGATAGTAATAGAGTAGACTTGTTAACTAGCAGAAGTCTTGTGATATGTTACAGTAAGAAGAGAAATGCAAGTGGAGGGACAAGGATTCTTTTAAGTTTTATTTTAATTTTAATTTTTTTCAACATGGATTATGAAAATGTATCAAGAAAGTGCCTGTGACATTATTTAACACATTGGTGCCTTATAGTGTTGGCTGAGTGGCAGAGGTAGAACACTGGAAGGTGAAGCTGCTGGTGTACACAGTAGCTCATACAGGACAGTACAACATGGCTCGATTTGGAATGTAGGAGCCTTAAGTGCTTTGTGCTCTGGATTTCCTTCTCCCATCTCTACTTAGGGAGGTGCAAGAAGTGTTGCTGTTAAAGTTTATGAGTGCTGTAAGAATGAAAAGTAGTGCCAAGCATAGGATTGCCAGGTTTCCTTTGCTGCTAGTGCCCAGTTTTGAGGAGTGTATTTACATGTGGCTCTGCTTCTGATGTTTCTGTGCTTTTGCATTGCTTGCTAGAGAGCAGGAATTGTCTTATAGAAGTACATGGAGGTGTAATGAGGGTGTTTTCTTTCATCACAGTTCTCTCTGGGCACAGTTGTCCACTGTCTTCCTGGAGTTCGTAGTGAAATGTCTGTTCTTTATTCCTGCAACTGTGTTCATAAGCACATGCTGTCACTAGGTGCCAACCCGTTCCCTTACGGAAATCATACTTTTCCCATCTGGCCTGGTGTGATAACTGGAGCTGGAGAGCATTTTGAGTTGAGATCCTCAGCTAAATCCTGTGTGTTTCTTCTCCTTTGCTCTGTCGTAGTCATGTGTGAGATCTGATTGTCTGTGTGTGTGTGTGTGTGCGTGTAAGACTCATTCAGTGAAGACACTGGAAGTTAACACAGGAGCTATCTCATGTTGTGGTTTTCAGAGCAGGATTGGGCTCAGTGATGTGTGCAATTATTTTCCTCTAAGCAGTGCAGTTTGCAAAACTGCATCTGCAGTATATTACAGTATTCTTTATCATTTGTTAATAGAAAGCATATGCCACAGCCTTCATGTGAACATATTTCTTATGACGGGTTTGTCATTATAAACAGCTAGCAATAGCACAGCAGATGGCAAGAAACAGCATCATTTCTCTTGAGAGCATAATAATGGAAATAGCAGTTTCCTTTTGGGACTATCACCGCCTTATGCTTTGTAGCCAACACAAGTTCTCCTTTCTTTTTAACTCTAAATTTCTCCCTAATTAATATGGCAAAATATTAGGAATATTTGAAATGGTCTCTGTAATAAAAAAAAGAGGACCTGGCATGATGCTTAGTATGGATTTGAACTGTACCTCATGATCTCAGAAGTTTAGGAATGATCATATGAATTCTCTTTTCCTAGATTTGGGGTACTTACTTATTTTTTTGGTTATGTGTCAAACCCATGCCTTTCATGCCTGCTTAGAGGTGTTGAATCACTGACTTTTTCCCTTCACCTGACTTTCCTCTTGTGGCAATCTTGAGATCTGATGTAGTCCGCATGAAGAGACTGGGCAACACACAGCTTGCTTGGTGCCTCTCTAAATCACTGGTGAACATGTATATATATGTATGTATATTTATATACCAATTCCAGTGGGAATTTGAGTCTAAAACAATCCCTGCCAGACACACTGGCTCACTGGTATCTATGATAGCAGTATATGTTTCTGTCTGCAGAATTACTTGGTATATCACTCATTAAATTAGTTGGTTTAGATGGTAGTCTTTGTTCCTGACTTTTGGCTGCTAGACCGAACAGCAGTTTCTGTATTGAGGTTGCATTTAATTTAGGACTGTGTGCCGTCTTCCTAATAGTTCAGCATCTGATAAGCAATAGGCAAGTGTCGCTTTCTGGTTTTACTCATGTACTTCACTTTAGTTTGTTTTGGTACCACATTACTAAGAGCCATTTAACTATGAGGGTGGTTCTCAGTGGGCTGATACATGGTCTTGACAAAAAATGCTCAATAGTTCCTGCTGTTTTTTATACTGAAGACTTACATTTTAAATTGTTTTAATTTAATTTAAATGTTTTAAAATTGATTATCTCCCCAAAAATGGAATTTCTAAATTTCATACAGTTGACATAGTTGTTTAATAATGAGGTCAGCATTAAATTGCAGAGAATTTCAGAAAGCAGTTGCATTTAGTGGAAGTTCAGGGTTTATGATGTTTCTGTTGGGTTTGCTTTCTGGTATTGTGGGTTTTGTTTTTGTACTCTCTTGTTTTATGCAAGTGTTAAATAACTAATACATTAAATCCTTGCCTGTCAGAAAGGCAAGAATAATTGCCTCCATTTTAAATATATAGAAGTGTTGACACAGAGGCTAAATAAATTTCCAGTGGCTATAAGGAATGATACTGGTAGAATCTGCTGTAGAATTCACTCTCGGTCCTAATACAGAAGAGTAGAATGTTCAAAATGTGTTTTGGACTAAAATCCGTGCTTTTAGAATAACCTGGCCAGACCCTGCTTAAGCAGTGTTCTTGGTGAGATGAAAATTACAGTCCACTCTCTTAAGGTCTGGCAGACTCTCTGTAAACAAGTGGTGTGGAACCTCAAAGAAGGTGTAAATTCCAAATGCCAAGAAAAAGTAAACTGAACCAACTATAGCATTATGTGGTGTATTTACTTTCTTCTGGCATGGAACAGAGGAAAATGTGTCTAAATCCTAAAAGCTGCCTGTTTTCTACTTTGGTGTTATTATTTGGTACAATCCTCTTTTTTTAACTCCTAAAACTTGTATCTGTCATTGAGGGAGGAAGGCTTCCTAGTTTCTCTAGAAACAGCTAACCTTTGTGAGATTAGTGGAATTTTAAGGCTGAAACACTCAGTGAGCTAAAATTTTAAATTACAAATTTCTAGTATCATCACTCAGGAAGTTTTCAAAGCCTCCTCCTCCCCTCCCTTACGAGGGAGGGGGAGTTGTTACAGGGATAGGATTCATATCTTGTCTGGGATTTCATCAGCGTCAGTAGAAGGGAAAAACACGTTTGCCTCCACAAGAAACTAACCACCACAACATTTGCTGATCAAGTTTCATCTTACAGCTGTTTCCCAGGTAACTAACATGCAGCAGTAGAAAAAAAATACTGCGTTATGAAGAGACCCGAGAGAGCTTGTAGTCATTTTCTTCAATGAAGAAACAGTGCAAAAAATAAGTGGATAGTGCTATATCATCTTTTTCTCTGTCCTTAAGAACAGAGAAGATTTGTTCAGAGAGAAAGCTTTCTCACAGTCAGCTGTAAGAATAGAATAGAATAGAGTTGAATTGAATTGAAATTTTCAGTTGTAAGGAACCTGTAACCGTCATGTAGTCCAACTGCCTGACCACTTCATGGCTGAACAAAGGTTAAAGCATATTATTAAAGGCATTGTCTAAATGACTCTTAAACACCAACAGGCATTGACACCTCTCTAGGAAACCTGTTCCAGTGTTTGACCACGCCTTCTGCAAAGAAAGAACACTTTTTGAGTGTTGTTTCCCAAGGCAAGACAGTGTACAATCTCATGGTCTTAAAGCTGCTATCAGGATTGTTTCATCACTTAGATCAGACTGCTGCCCAGTCAGACTGCCTAAAGAACAAACAAGTAGGTCTTCGAGTCTGTTTGGTCATGCTCCAAAGTCAATGCAGAGACTTCCATTGTTGTGTTTAGAACTGAGATTGTTGGATTTGTTATCCTGTTGTGAAAAGGCATTGGCAAAGCAATGTGTTTCTCTGCAATGTCACTTTCTATTTTTCAGCTTACAAGGCTTTTTGAGGAGAAATTGTGTTTTGCTTTATGGCCTGTTACTCCTATTTTGCATCATGGTAATGGACACTGCAGTTTCTTCAGGGAGTTCCCCAGGTAGTTTGTGGAAGAAATCTTGAAGGTTTTTGGAGAACTTGAAAGGCTTAATTCACTTGCTTATATATCAGTGTTTAGGTTCTATTTAAAACATGCCAAAGTGTCTAAGATACCTTTATGGGATGAACAGAGTGATGCAGAACCTCAGGTGACCTCTTCTGCTGGTGCTTCAGAAAGACAGATGATCAACAGCAGCTGTACTGGTACTACATGCCTCTGTATAAGGACCTGAATGCTGTTCTAAATGTTGCTAATAAGAATAGAGAGCCTCTAATATGTAGCGCTGCAATAAACTTTGTGTATTGTTCTGTTTGTCCACAGGAAATCCTGTGAACAGAACTTTCTCTTTTGAATTTAGAAATGTGTCTTACCTCCATGGATGTCTGTAAAAGATGTGACAGACAATTGTTTATATGACCAATATATCTCTTTTCCTTTCAGGTGAATTATATAGAGCCTCTTTAAGAAAACAAAGGTTCCCTGCACAAGGCAGTATTGAAATACATGAGGACAATGAGGTGAGATTGTTTCCTAAAACTAGCTGTGCTGATTTTCAAGGAGTAGACATGTGAAAATTCTCTCGTATTATGTAATTGTAAACTCATTTGATGGCTTATGGCGTCTTTCCCTTGTTCAATAGGTGCACATGCAATCACTGAAAATCACCACAAGCTCTTTAGACATTGGATACTTAACTTAGGTGGAAATAGGACTCAGTTCTCTGAAGAGAAATTGTTATGTCTGCTTAGTACTTGAGTGGAAATGCAGGTTTTGTGAAGCAGATTCTGCAGCAGTCATGAAATTGATAGCAACAGAATTGCCATTTATTAGAAGCAGGAAAGAATCTCAACAAGTTGTGGTCTTTCCAGCAAACTGATTAAGAGCATCTGTTCACACGTAGGACAGATAATGGAAATGTCTACTTTACCATTTTTAAAGAATTCCAGTCCTACAGCCCCCTGAAAATTAGGAAAGTCATTGATTGACTTCAGATGTCTAGTTGATTAGTCCTTGAGCCCCTTGTCTAAGTCATGGCTGAGCTACTGCTGAGAGGCAGATTAGTTTTATTCCCTTTGAGTCTTCCTCTGTAAGATACCAGTTAAATCCAGCTGAGAGACTTCTCATAACAGTGGCATCAGCAATATTGACCCACTTGAATTTTTTCTTCAGTTCTGAAGCTTCCACCAACCAATCAGCAGTGATGCTTATTTACAAGCAGGTATTGGCCATGGAAGGAACTACTTTTAGCTTTTAAAGGGAATTAAATTTCTCCTCTGAATAACTGGAATTGAACCTCATGGAGAAGGAAGTTGTAAATTAGTGCAAGGAAAAGTGGAACCTGAAAAATGCTCATATGATGCTGTATTTAAGCAGATGCAAGTCTGGTCAGCAAAATGCCTTCACAATGAGTACTTCTACTGGATACTAAAAGGCATGGCTTGAGCAGAGATAGTGGAATAACTTAAAATTCTCACATTTGCAGCTGTTTCTCTGTCACCATTATACAAATGCTGGAGTTGCCAATTTCCCTTCTTTCTAGAACTTAAGAATAAACTGTCCAGAACATTGCCTGATTCCCCATAAATCACCCAATCTAGCATTTAATGATTCTTAGACAAGAAATATTACTGTTGTTTTTGCTGTGTATTCATATTTGATCAGGAACTAGAAATCTTCAGGAGTCATGTGATCCAAAGTGAAGAAGAAAATGGCAGTCAGGATTTAGCAACCAAAAAATGTAATATTTTAATGTATTACTGAGTTTTTTGGGTGCGCATAACTCTCAAGGGGTAAAGAGGGAAAAAAAGGTGGAATTGTGAGACATTCAAAATGTTTTTCGGGTTTCAAGTAGGAAATATCTTGGTTATTCTATGAACCATGCTGATTATTGTCTGTATGTATGTTCACGTACTTGTTAATTTGTTTGTGGGTTTTATGGATATCAGCAATGATGCACTCCTTTACTTTTTCAGTAAGTGTTTGGGTAAATTGCTCCCATCTTTCATTTTAAGAAGAATCTACCAGTCTCAAAAGTCTGAGATAACTGTATCATCTGCTTTTGCTGAATGTTTTCATTGTCAGAGAAATTTGGCTTTTCTGGACCGGTGATGATTTGAATGAGGACCTTGCCAGTAAATGAAACAATCATTAGGATACCTAGACAGATGATTGCTTAGGCTGCCTGTTGGAATTTTTGTCCAGTTTCAGAGTATTAAAGTAGCTTTTGATGTACACAAAGCTGTTTTAATCTTTGTTGATCTGAATCCTACATCTGTGCTGCAAAGCGTTTCTGTCAGAGCATAGCGGGCTTTATGTGATTCAGACATACTTGAATCACAAGGAACACAGGACGTGCGCACATGCACACACATGCCCCTACCCGCTCCAGTGAAAGCAAATATCACAAAATTCTTACGGTGGGGGTGGGAGAGAAACATCACTGCTAATGTTGACACCAAGTAGACCAACAAAGTCCATAAAAATGCCTCCTCCTTTCTTATTTCCTGTTTTTCTCACAGGAGGGAGTTCAACACCAGAATTGCAAAACTCATGTGTTAATTTTGATCCTACATGGGGGGAACATATTAGATGCTGGAGGTGGAGACCACAGCAGCAAGCTGGCAGACATCAACACCTTCAGTTCTGTGTTTGAGAAAGTGACCCGAGCCCATTTCCCTGCCTCTTTGGGCCACATCTTAATGAGACTTGTTCCCTGTCCAGCAATCTGTTCAGCAGCTTTCTCTCTTGTTTCCAAGTAAGTTGATTTGTGTTTCCTGGTGTTTGGTTTTGCACTGTGGTTTTGAATGGCTGTCTGTGACCCGCGTATTCCATAATGAAATGTTGCAAATCCTTCTTAATCTTTTGCTGACTGCAAGACTTGGAACATTCTTTCATCCTTTTCTAAGTGACTGAATTTGTTTTAAAAAGTGTTTTTCATTGGTTGTATCCACTTCAGTCACTGCTCTTCCTCACCTGCTTTTTCAGTCTTGAAATTCACTCATTGGATGCGATAACATTTTCAGGTAACATTCCTTCCTGTGACATAAATATTTTAAATGGCATGATAGAGAAAGGAGAAAGAAACATATACTCTTGGGACTGCTTCAACTCTTCTACAAGTGCAAACCAGGATTTGCCTGGTTTGCAAGTGAACCAAGTGAACTCTGGTGAGGGGAGAAGAGAATCATATTTTCTTGATTTCTGTTTTTCTAAGCGAAGAGAAACTTCTCTTGGTTTTGTCTCAGGCTTTCCTAAATGATGGTTGCTTTTATACTCTTTCTTGTTGCGGTGTAGTGCTCAGGGTTACATTTAAAGCTCATGTAGAGCAGAAAACCCTGCAGAAAAGTTGAGGAGATCTATAATGATGTTTTGGGCCATAAGATGGAGGAACGGTGATGCTTCCATATGACAGAGTTAGAGAGGAGAGATGGCGAATACATTAAAGTTCTGAAATAGCAGCTAAACTTAGAACTGTGACAGGTATATAGGAGGAAGAGGTGGCAGGATGCAGACCAGACTGGTGAAAGTTGTGCGCTACTGTTTGCATCATGGAAACAACATCATTTGTATAATTTGCAACATGGAAACAACCAGGAAAGAAGGATGTGGATGTCTAAGGTGCTGCTCTGTAAAGCAAGAGGACTGATAGAAGAGGAGGTGAAACACCAAAGAGTGTTTGAAAGGTCATCCTTGCCCGTTTAGGCCATTGGTGTTTTTTCCTCTTTACCCCTTGAGAGTTATATGGTCTCAAAGAACTCAGTGCGTGCAGGTCTCAGCTACCTGGAAGAAGAGCTGGTAGAGTGGAAGGAAGTGTGTGTGCTGGCAGCCAAAACGAACACAGCTCCAACTTTCTCTCTCTGTTTCTTTATTCCCTCATGTTGCAGGACAGAATATTAAACCAAACTGAAAAATGCCAGACTGAATGTTTGAATGTTCTATTTGTTTGAATCGTTCTGAGCACTGACATAAGATTGGTATTGAAGTAGTATTTTCTTGTTTAGAGCTGCTTGTCATGTACCCATTTGGGGCTGACAAAAGGAGAGACAATTCCCTATTCTCACATTTCTTCAACTTCATGCCAGCAGCTTTCATAGCCAGAACTCCAGAATGCAGCTGTGGAACATAAAGTTGTAGTAAACATTCCATTTAGCAAACTGTGGCGGAGGGACGGTGTTTTTATTACTGTAATGTTTCATTGAGAGTGAGCCAGATGACTGACTAAGCAGCGGTACAAGATTTCTTCCTTGGTTTGAATATAGCTTCTGTTTTCTGAAGATGCAGGCAATAGTGCAAGTTAAGGTGACCCTGAGATGAGCTCAGTTGGTTAGAGCATGGTGCTACTAATGGCAGGGTCGTGGGTTCCATCCTTGTATGGGCCATTCACTTGAGAGTTGTCCACAGTGACCCTTCTGGGTCACTTGCAGCTCCCCTCCACTAGCCCCCTGGTCCCTCCCCGCAGCCCTTCATGAGTGTCAGTGTCCCAGGTGCGGGGACAAGCCCACACGCCTCCACCTCGGGCCTGCAGCAGAGCAGCCACACCGGGGGAGAGCTTAGGTGGGCCTTGAGGCACTTGGAGGCAGGGGGGTGGTGTTTGGGAGTTCTTTGGGTGCAGATAACCAAACCATAACTGTAAAAAAACTGTTGCATGGTAGTTATCCAAACAAGTGTTAACATATGGGTGATTTCCGCCTCTTCTTTCTCCTCTCACCCCCCTCGCTGTGATGCAGTCGCAGTTACTCCTTCTGGAAGTGCCACTGCCACCGTCAATCCTTTCTCCCCTGGGAGCCAGGTGTGCTCTTACCCACCGTGGAAGATCAGGCCTGTCTTGCAGCTGAGTCATTTGCTGCCTTTCATCAGGCAGGTGTTAGGTTCTAACACTGGTGACATTATCTCTCAGGCTCTTAGTGATTTCGGCTGCTTCTGTGTGATTTCCCTCTTCATCTCCAGCCTTGGTGCAAGTGTTTGGTGTTTCCAAGATGATGATTTTCAAGATAATAAGACTTGTGCTCTTTTCATCTTCAGCACTGATTTTTTACCTGTTTGTCTCAGTTTCAGCACTAATACTTAGCATGTCCCTTATGACAAACTTCATCTCTTCCATACATTTTTTCAATGGCCTGAATGTTTTTTCCTTTGTGTTGTGTCTACAATAACAATGGAGGTCGCTGTGGCTAAACCATTACAATAAAATAAATAGGAATTTAAAAACCCAAACCCTCATTTCTGTGCTTAATTGTCTTGACAATAATTGTTCTATTTCAGTTTTATCTATATTGCTTTAGCTATGGGGGAAAAAAACCCCAGTAAATTGCTAGCTATTTATTTTCCCATTAGCTCTGGTTTGTGTAGTTCTCTTGCGAATACTGTTTGCATCTTATTTTTGTTATGAAAACATATGCAGGCATTTTTTTCCATTTCAAGCATTCATTTAATAAGTTTCAGGTTTTTTGTCCTGTGTTTCTTCCTTTCCCTTTCTGAGGTGTTATCTACCCCAATTTTATTAGTAAATCAGGCTTTTTAATGCAGGTTTTGAAGGTGCAGTATTAATTTTTGAGAGTTAGTATTCATAAGCTGTATGACTGATGATCTGATCAGCTGACAAAATGAAGCTGAGTTAATTGGCAAATTGACACAGCTTGGCAGACCAGCTGAGCTCCAGGACATAGAAACGGTTTTACTACTTTGGATTAAAAATACCATGTCATTGGAGTGCTTCAGTGAGAGGCAAATGTGAAAATGTCCATTAAGACTCAGAACATGGACATAGACCAGCAAATCTTCTGTTCTTCTCCATTACCCTGGTAATATTCTCAAGGATATGAGTTGTAGCAAAGACATAGACTAATTCCATTTCAGGCAGCTTGCTTTTAAATACTGTGATAGCCCACCAAGTTCCCAAAGAAAGGAGTACAAAATAGTGTTCAAGTTGCCTGCCTGTGGTTTTGGATGAACTTTGGATGTGATGAATTATCCAAAATACTTCTGACTTCTCTTTAATCTCTAAGGGACAGTGAACTTGCTGTAACAGAATCTGGCATACGGTGATGTGCCTTCCATCTTTAGCTCTCTGTGAGTTGTTTTCCCACTCGGTAAAAATCAGTCAAGGCATGATAGGCAGATTGACTGAGAAACTCACAGGGTGCACATCCAAGCTAAAGTAAAGCTGATGTTCTATCAAATTTAAGGTTGCGTTTTCAAAGAAGTCACCTCCTTTTTGGCAAATGTTACAATGCAAACATTTACAGTGATTTCAGAACGTATGCAGCTTTCTTTTATCTTTTTGAAAAGATGGGACACTGGGAAAAATGTCTTACATAATTTTGAACAATACACCTGTCACACTTGTGTTCTAGGAAACAGTGTTCCATTCTGATGGTTGGATCCTGCTCTCTGGTGTAGTAAGTTGCTATATGGGGGAAAATAAGCTGAAATGTAATCATGTCATTGGCATTCAAAATTATGTCTTCTTGTATGTGGAACAATTGCACTGTGTGTTTAACTACAGAATTGCCTTCTAGTGTGATCTCATTCACCTAAAGCAGTAATGCCTTGATTCTTTTAAGCAGTTGAAAAAGTGAGAAAATGGTCCTTCCTATATTCTCTCATTGTGAACTGCAATAGCCCTACCCATTTCTGTTAGTAACTGCTCATTGTCTAGTGCTGTGTGTTGCCTTCTGCAGTTTTCCTGATGATAACATGTCCTTTTCTAGCCTAAATCCCTACAGCTATGATGAGAGCTGTCTCAGCAGCAGTGAAGACCACATCCCACTGGCTGCCTTGCCTTTGCTTGCTGTTTCATCTCCTCAGTACCAGGATGCAGTTGCCATGGTGATCAGTAGAGCCAATCAAGTTTACAATGAGTTTCTCAAATCTACAGATGGGGCTGGTTTTAATGGACAGGTAGGACAATTTTCTCTTATATCAAAGTAAAATTCCTTCAGAGCAAGGCTGTTTCTCTTTATCCATTGTGTTGAGGTTTTTGAGTTATGAGTATGGGAGAGCACTGCAAATGCAATGAATGAATGTTAGCATGGGATCACCTATGCAAAATGCCTTCTCAGTGTCCAGCACAGGACAGGCACTTCTGGAATCCTGTGCACTGTCTCATGTGGACTTACTCAGCTGGTAGGAAGTTATATACATTCTCCCACAAGCATTTTGACTCCTAAGCTCTTAATTTGCTACAGTACAGTAAGTGGCATAGGCAGTGAGCAAGCATGCCAGCCCAGGACAAATGGTCATCTGTGTTAATGAATTCTTCACACATAGCTGGTGGAAAAATGGGACACCTTTAAGATCCTAAGAAGTCCAACACTGAACTATTATTTCTTCTTTGCCTCCATCACTGTAATAATAAAACAATTGACAGTAAAGAAACACAGAAGACAAATACTCAGTTGCAAGCAGTGTTGCAGATTTCCTGTGTAACTCTTGAGAAATAATGCAATTTTTCTATTGTGACCTGCTCACCAGTGGAGTCACCTACAGGTTTCTTCCAACTGCAGTTACTGTCAGTTACTGTTCCTGGTTGACCACCTTTAGTCTACA
Organism: Climacteris rufus; assembly: GCA_013398175.1. Classification (NCBI taxonomy): domain Eukaryota; kingdom Metazoa; phylum Chordata; class Aves; order Passeriformes; family Climacteridae; genus Climacteris; species Climacteris rufus. The sequence continues at coordinate 506,018 of VZRZ01004465.1, forward strand.
AAACCTAGTGCTTTACATAGAAATATGGTATTGATACCCTATGTGAGTTACTGATATAATTTTGTAAGGGGACCATCTACAATAGCTAGAAACATGCACTTCCTTTAAGTACAGTGACTTCCACACTTCAGAAAAAGAAAGAAAATACATTTAATATAGAATACAGTGTAACTTTTGAAGAGAAGAACGTGTCTTATTACACAAACTAATTCTTTTCCATGGCACTGATAAGATTATGCTGTGATTATATCAGTATTTTCGGACTAAAATTTGGGTTGAAGCCAGTTTTACTATGCATTGTAAACTATTCTTGCTTGAAGCATAAAAACAGCCCAGCTTCAGTGACAGAACATTATGAGAGGTGAAATTATGTAAAGAAGAATTATACCAGTTACAAAAATAATGTGAAAATTTTCTCAATAGAAATTTAGTGTTGTGAATTTTTTCTTTGACAAAGCTACAAAAAAGTCTCCCTGTTGCGTTTTGCAAATAAAATATATTGTTCTCTGTGGAAGAGTCTGCTTGACCTCTGTATGTTCCACAGAATTTTCATCATCGACAATTACCAGCACTGTTAGAATGGAAGTGACTTCTCTGTACTGTCTACAGTGCTTTGCTTTGCTCCTTAGATAGAAATTTCAACTCTGCCTCTGGATAAGTCCTGTAGTGATTCAATATATATAATATATCCTGACACCCACCCTGTGTGTGTCTTTCCTTTCATATTTTTGTCTCTTTTGTCGATTTATATTGCAAGTTCATTAAATCAGAGATTGCCTTTTTGATTTTCTATAGAACCTGAAACAAATTAACTCTGTTACTTTAATGCCAGTAATAATAAGGATTAGAAATACAGTGGTAAATTGAAGAAGATACTGTCAATTCCTTATAAGAAGTGCTGTTAATTTTATTAAGGTTACCTGTGTCATATGATTTTCAGTTCTTTGTGGACTTCATTGTTCAGCATAGGAATTTGAAAATCAGAGAGTAAATGGGCATATTGTTCAATTGTATACAACTTTAGAACCTGAAATGCCTTAGGATAGATGTTATCTTAATGTATTCTGATACTATATTTTATTTTTTAAAGTGTTTTTTATTATTTTAGTTGAGTGCAAGAAATGTACTCAATACAGGAAGAGTGCTGCATGGATGCACTGAGAGGAGTTTGAGGTTTTTCCCTACTTGCATCTTGAAAAACTCAGTTTTCCTAGCATGCTTCATTTTGAAGAAAGCATGCACAACATCCTGTATCCAAAATTGGTAGTTTAGTGTCGTAGACAAGCTGAGTTAAGGTTAGAAGTAAGTTAAGGTTTGTAACGTCTTCTGTTGCACTATTCAACCGAATTCCCAACTATGGGAATAACAGATTAGACTATTGCTTCAGTTTGAGAATCGGAGAGAGAGGCTTGCTGGAGCATGTTATCAAGCTATTACTCGTGCTCAGACATGGACAGGGGAACAGGGAGAAAGAATCATCTCCTGTGGGATGGGGAGGTGTTTAGTGGAATGGGCTTGTGAAAGAGTTTCTACTGTGCCATAAAATTACTCCTGAATTCCAATTTTGGTAGCATATGCATTTTTAAGTGCCAGATCCATACATTGCAGGTAGCCTCTATATTTATATGAAATGTGAAGCAAGAGTGAATCTCTGCTTAATACCTCATTTTAAAGTTCTGTTCCCTTGTCCTGTCAGGGGAGTCCCAATGTGTTGAGGTTCTCTTCCCTGTATGACTCTGAAGGAAATGTTAAGTGGCTTGAAATCTTTGTGACACTGGTCATCCAGTGATCTGGACTTTCCAAGCTGGAATCTGGCTGCAAGCAGCTGGAAGAGTTCTAATCCATTTAGCAGAACTCCCACTCATCAAAATAGTCCCTAGGACACATATTCTTGACATAGGACATATTTCTGGAGATAAAAGGAGGTAGAAGAAAGTAACTGCAATATGAATCAAAGTGTAAAAACCAGTAACAAGAATATGAAGTAAGACAGAAACTCCTCTGCAGTGCTGTGATGCTTTTTGTCTCTTTTAAAAACACTTGCTACATCTCCCAAAAAAATCTTTTTTTTCAGGTGTGTCTCATAGGTGACTGCATTGGAGGAATTTTGGGCTTTGATGCCATCTGCTATAATTCTAATACAGCTTATGAGAGTCGGAACAGTAGCAGGAGAGGAAGCATCAGCAGCATCCAGGTGAAGAGAAAAAAATACACACAGCTGAAATCCTATAGATTGATTCCCAGGAGGAAATCAGCCCCATATAAGCCAGAGAAAATTCAAGAATTCAGTAAACTACCATGATAGAATGGGATTCTGCCCATGTAGCAAAACTTTGCTGTTTAAAAATTAAATTGTCAGCTTCCATTTTTTGATATGCAGAAATCAGTAATGAAGGCTTGATCTGTTAGCCTTTGAAGTAGGGTTATCAAGTGCCCTTTATTGTATCCCTAACTGTAGATGCAAACACGTCCTCGCTCAGTAATCTCTGGTTGACGACCGTTTCTGTCAAAAATGGGCTCGGTGATAACAACCTTCTTGGTTCAGTTGAGAGCTATGTATGGTGGGAATACTCTCGAGCAAACAGACATCCTCTAAATTTTTTCAGGAAGGAGAATTACAATTAATAACATGGCTTTTGGGAGTAAGACTATTCACTTGCCTCAGAAGCCAGGAGTTATCTTGGCTCTTGAAGACTATAGATAGTACTGTGTTGGAAGGTTCATCTCATAGCTTGCATGTCCTATGAATTTGTTCTTTCTGAAGCTTCAGAAACACAGATTCAATTGGCATGTTTTCCATAGTCTGTCTGCATGTCTTTGGCCAAATTTCTTTATCTGTCATGCCCCAGTTCTCACCGGTAAACCTTACATGCTTTCTCCTCTATTTGTCTAGTTGGAGTTTTACACTTTTTGCAAGTTGCTTAAAAGTACTGAACATGAGTATTTTTACTCAGGGCATTTGATGTTACGGATTGTGAAAAGTGTTCCAAGGACATTTCCAACAGTGTAATGCAGTGGCATAATGCTACGTCCAGGAAGACAGGAACAGAGAGCAGAGGTAGAGAAAATGTAAATGAGTGTTAGGAGAGGGATGTATGCAAGAAGGAGAAGAACGGCTTTGAATCCTGCTCTCTTGTACAATGCCAGACCAATTTCCCGGTGACCTTCTCTTGGGTCAACTCACAGAGATGTAATTCCGTGTCCTTCTGTAACTAATTTTTCTTTCCTCATTGAATTTGCCTGTGCCTGCCCCTCCACTTTCTCTCATGAAGGTGCTATAGATTGCTATGAGGTCTCCCCTCAGTCCCCTCTTCTCCAACCTGAATGAGCCGAGAAACATCAGCTGCTTCTCATATGGCTTCCCCTCCAGACCCTTCACCATCTTTGTTGCCCTTTTTTGCACACTCTCTAATAGCTTTTTTATCTTTCTTGTATTGCGGTGCCCAAAACTGCACACAGGACTCAAAGTGAGGCTGTACCAGAGCAGAGCAGGACAGTCACCTTCCCTAGACTGGCTGGCGATGCTGTGCCTGATGCACCCCAAGATGCAGTTGGTCCTCCTGGCTGCCAGGGCACACTGTTGATTCATACTCAGCTTTCTATTGACCACGACCTCCAAGGTGCCTTTCTGCATGGCTGCTCTCCAGCCGCTGGTTCCCCAGGCTGTATGCACACTCATTATAAAAAAACAGATCTTGCATGCCTCGTGCACATAGATCTCACGCATGAATGAGGAGGAGGTTCAGTCCAATGGCATTTATTTTGAAAAGCAGGATCTGCAGCATCAGGAAGGATGCTGGTGCAAGCTGCAGAAGTGCTGGAGGAAATGAAAAATAATATAATAATGAACAATAAATAAATAACCTTAAAGATATGGTACCACTGGTCTCCTCTTGCATCCTGCAGAAGCTAACATTCTCAAAAAATCAGATCCCACATCCACGGAACATGATGAGCAAGACCATTAATGTTGTAATGTACATTTTGTACACTCAGGTAAGACCCCTTCTGATTACCTTATGATATTTACAGTTCTCTAAGAATGATGAAATCATGAAGGATAAAGCTTTTGTGTTTCTCCTCCTTTCTGCCCCTCATACCCCTCTCCACCCTCAAATTCCCGATTCTCCTTTCAGATTTTAGGCTATATATCTTAGTCTTCATCTCTTCTCCTACTGCAAAGAGAAAGTCTAATCTCATCCACCCTTTGTTGGATAAAGTGAGATCAAATGTATAAAAGCAGACATTTCATATAAGCTCTTTTGTACTTTGGTGTCTGTCTAAATCTTCCTTTTCCTCTGTTCATTTTCTGAAGGATAATCCACTCTTAGCAGAGGACTCCAGTCTGGGTGACAGCAAACACCTGAGCAAAAGCAATATTGACATTTCGGGAATCATGGAGGATGAGCAGCAAGGGCAGCCGCTGCCTCGGAAACAGAGTGACTCATCCACTTATGACTGTGATGCTATAACCCAGCATCATGCTTTCCTGTCTAGGTAACTAGTGTTCAATGACTGAGTAAAAGAAATAGGCTTGCCATTGAATGGAGCCTGTTAACACAAGACCACAGAGTCATTGTTATTGTTATAGTGTGTTTCTGGAGGCTTGCTTAAAGTCTTTGTCCACCCCTCAAAGAAAATCACGTATTTAGTGGGTCTAGTATGAACCATCAGAATTCTCCCATCTGGAGAATTTTTAGTGTAATCTTTATTCAGTTGTGAGAGTTTTGAATATGCAGAAACGAAAGCACAAAGTTCTATTTCTTCAGTACAGCCCACTCAAAACAAGATGGATGAATACTTTATAATAGTAAATTTCTAAATTGTTGCCTCTTTCTTTCTAATGATCCCCCTGACTTCACTTTCAGGATTTTTATTATTCTCTAGAGAGGTAATTGCTTTAGGTGCTCCTATTAGTCTATGAGCTATTCAGATCAGCTTTAAAATAACAACAAAAAACTCCCTGCATAAACATCCCTAAAAAACCTTTGAAATACAGGTTTGATGGGAACATAAGCATTCCCTTTGTCTCGTCGTTTCTGCTGGTTCTAAGCTATTTGTTTTTTTACTTACCTGAATTATTTGGCCTTTACTTCAAGTCTGGCAGTTTTCTTAGTAACAGATTACAGTAATTCTATATTCTTGCTTTGACTGAATGTCCTTTGCTTTGTTTTTGGTTACTACTTTGCTTTCATTTTCAAACCATTGCGTTTTCTGGATATCAATATGTTGTAGAGTGTTTTCCCTCTGAGACAGAATGGTTGTTTTTCTCTTGTCTGCAACTGAAAACATGAAGATTTGTTTGTCAGTCACTTTTAGGTTCTTGTATAGGAGTAGTACTGTGTTATATTTAAAGCACAGTCTTGTCTTGTGTAAAGTACTCCAGACTTGTGGGATCATAGGATAATGGAAAGACAAAGATAACAGTCCAAGCCTTTTTCATTTTCTTTGTGTCTATGATTTTAAACTGAAAGTTTTACATAAGCTATACTTAAAGAAGCAGATAGAAGCATTACTTTCCATTCACATTTTGAACTCCTCAAACTTCACACTTTTGTTAAGCTTTTGAGGAACAGCTGGACAAACACAAGTGAAAGACAGCAGGAAAAATTCCTTGATAAGGTAAAGAGGGGAAAAAACCCAAATGAAACCATGTCAGCCTCTGACCCACCCTGTACACAGCGAGAGGTTCCAAGCCTTTGCTTTCCAGTCTATGAGGCTTGCTTAAGAGGGTTAAGACTTTTTTTCCCAATGATCTCATTTACTGCAATTTAGTGGAGGAATATCAATGTGGGTAATGAGGTTACAGAGATCACTCTTACCTTTTACAAATGATTGTTAGAGAGATCATTCTTTCAAAGAAATGTTGTTGCCCTAAACGCTGTGGTTGTGTTTCAGCACGTTAGCTTGTGCTCTTTGTCCGAGTGCTTGTGGCATAGGAGGTAACTCTGAACTGCTGTGCTGATGGATTTAATTGTTGCCTTTCTTCATTTCTGCCCGAAATGGGGCCCTAAGTTTGGTTCCCAAGGGAATATAATGTTGAGTTATAAATCGAAAATGTCACTAAGTTCTCAGATGGAAAGAAGGCTTGGCCTAATTTAGCATCAATCTTTAGGATTTCTGGATTCGGATCCACGGTTGGCCACAGAGTCAGTGTGTAGTGTGCAGATAACTCACGATGGTTCCACTTACAGCTTTGATTGAAGTCAACATGGTCAGGATCTCTCAGTCAGACTCTGCATGCTCTGGAGACGTGTTCTGCTCTGTCTCATGGATGGACAGCAAGTGTATAGGCTACTTTTCTGCTTCTGAGTGTATTTCATCCTCAACAGAACTAAATGATAGATGAGTCTTTTCTCTGTCAGTAAGGAAGAAGTGGTCTGTATTTACCTCATGCATACAGAATAAATGAAAGTGTTTAAATCACTTAAAAGATTAAAAGCTGTCTGTAAGCATCACCGATTTTAACCTGTTATAAACTGTTGAAAAGTAGTGAAATTCTAGGTCATAGTTCAGGGAGCAGATTATGGCAATGGCTTTCATATACCCAGATAACATATTTTGACTGTAACCTCTTAATACCATGGTCCTCACACAGCTTTACAGTAGGTTTACCATACCTTACAGAGTAGGTTAGAATTTGTAGCAGAAGTTTCAGAATAAACCTGCATACATCTGTACTGCTAAAAGGGAGGGGAGGCAAACTTCAATATTCATAGTCCTTGCAAAACTTTACCAAGTGTTCTGTAGAATAATTGTAGAAAATTTTAGCATGTTGAAGGTAGTAAATTTACTGAATAGCTGTACTGAGGATTGTGGCTACTATGCTGAAATATCTGTCTACAATTTTAAGGTGTATTGCTTGGATCAAAATACCGGTGCTAGAGCTTTCTAAACATCCTGTTTTGGGAATGTTCTTTTTTCTCTGAATGCCCTCTTCATTATTTTTGATTCGGTATTTTGTTTGTTCAGCATCCACTCCAGTGTGTTGAAAGATGGTGCAGACCTTCCTCCTGTGGATTCCAGTCTCGCGGAAGTAAACCTGGGCCGATTTGAGTTTGAGGTGTCTGATTTCTTCCTTTTCGGATCGCCGCTTGGTTTGGTGCTGGCCATGAGGAGCACTGTTCTGCCTGGCCTGGATGGTAAGCTCTTCTTGGGGTTAAAATACAGGATGTGTAATGACCTTCATAAACCAAAAGAAGCTCACACAAAAAAGAGGTAAATAAAGGAGCCTAGTTAAAGATTAGGGAGTGAGGTAAGTTTCTTTAAAAGATGGGAATGTTAATGTTGATAGGTACTGAGGTGATGAGGATTGTTCGAGGGATGTCACTGCTCACATACAGAAGTGGATCTTACGTTCTGCTGTTAATCATATACTCCATGTTATACAACATGCAGCTCACACTTCACAAAGGATCAGTCCTTGAAAACAATATCAAAAATAACATCTGCTTGATTCCTGTGGCTGTTCTTCATGTGTGACTTCATGGGTGGATTTGGCCCTCAGGTGTGTTGCTTGTGAGCCGTTCTTCCTCTCTGGTAACAGAGCCTAGTGATCAGACACAGAGAGGATTTTTTCATTTTATTTCTAGTACATCTGGATTTTTTAAGGTTTTCAGTTAAAAACTTATTTTACTTTTCAATATTAAGCACATGGTTTGTCTCTTTGTGTGATATGAGCTTTTGATGGCACAGCATCTTCATAGGAAATAGTGCATTCATTTATCAGGTGAGGGAGAAAAATCAGTTGCAATAATGAGAAGAGACAACAATTCAGAATTCCAAGGGGTTTTTTTCTAACCAATAGTCCTTTCCCAGTCTCTGCTCTGGTACCCGCCAGAGACTTTGACAGGAAAATGTCATGTTAATTACTGGTGTTTTAACCGATTTTCTTCAAATTAGCTCTCACTTCCATCCTTCCTCTGGTATCCTGCAGGGAATATGCTTTGGGAGTAGCCCAACTGATGGGCATTTCAAACATATTTTGAGGTCAGCAGAGTCTACTTGAAGTGTAATTAGTCTTTAGAGGTACATATGATAAAAGAATCCCATTTTAAAGTGATAATTATGACAGAGTTAAAAAGAAAACAGACAAATTGAAACCCATCATGACGACAGGCTCTTCTCATGACGACTCTTCATGAGAAGAGTCAGGTGCCCTCTTTACTGAAATGAGAGGTAGAAAGCTACCTGAAAATGTGACAAGTAAAATTCAGATGTTTTTATTTATTTGTTATGTTACAATCAGTCTCTAAAATATAAGGGAAGGAAATTATATCCAGAGGTTTGTCTGTTACGACTGCAGAACAGATGCATTTTGTTGTTTTACTTTCTGAATATTTATTTATCTTTGTACTAACAACAATGTGTATGAAACCAGATCTTCATTCAGATTTTTTTATTTCCTTGCCAAATGCCTTTTAAGTCCCGTCTGTCAAATATTCTGTTGGTCCCTTACTGCTTCCTTGACAGTTCTTTTGCTTATCCTCTAGCATTGTGTCCTGTGGTCCTCCCACTGTCAGTGTTCTTATTGTCTAAAGCACAGATCATTTGATCTCTGTACAGATCATTCTTCCACTCTCTCTCTGTATGCTGATTATTCTTGGAAGGTGTTTGCTACCCTGTCTAAATCTCAATTCTGAATAGGTCATGAGTATTTAGTTCCAACCACAAAGCAACCATGTCCTGCCTTGGAGTGGTTGCAGTGGTACTTGCAGTGGTGTGTTGCACTTGCTCTCGATGGGAACTAATACTGCTAAATGCCACAGTAGTAGGAAGTAATCTCCTTTGAAACTTGATGTGCTGTATTTCTTTGCCAAGTTGGAAGAGGTGTATGAAAACAGCTGATAACTCAGAGGACATGCTATCTTGTTGCCACTAAATTTGGCAGTAATTTGCTCTATGCTGACAACTTTCATAACCCTACTATTTGCCTGCCTAGCTTTCTTTGTCTCTGCCTTCTGTGCATATGCAGAAGGCAGACAGACAGAAACAATCACTGTACAAGAAATATTGCAAGGTGCATCTATTCACCAGCTTTAATTACATTAAGCACTTCCTTTAATATTACCTCTGACAGTTAACATTAAGCATGATGAGAAAGAGAGAATAAACCAAATGTACTACCAAGTAGGGAAGGAAGCTCTAGTTTAGTAGGATAATAGCCAGTTTACTGCTCAGTTTTCTAAGCACCAGATCCATAAATACATCCATAAATGTGCATTAAAGTTATAGGCTTGCCCTGATACGGTTTTGATTATAATGCAATGCAATGCTTTACCTCACAGAATTTCACACCACTTAGGCCCTGCAAGAAAGTTATACTTTTCTTGAAAAGAAATAATTGCTGCTGTGCCTAAATGCTGTCACACAGGTTCCATGTTTCCACTTTTTTCTGACGAATAAAAAGAACAAAATACAGCTTGAAAAAAACGGTTACAAATAGTCTTGGGTCTTGCAGTCTTGCTGGTGTTTACTTGCTTTCTGCTTCTCTTGTGGACAATTAACTGGATTACATGGGAGAATGTACTCAGTTTTTGTAATACATTTTGTACTCTGCTTGGAGAATATGTTAAGAAAAAAGGGTACTTGATTTTTTTTCCCCCCAGAGAACTATGGCAAGGTACTTCACAGAAGAATCTCACATGCCATAGCTTTTGCATATGGCTGGCTTAGTTGTGGGAGATGGTCAAAGGCAGCATGAAGCTGCTATTTATTTGGTAGAGGGAAAGGGAAAAGATTCCGCAGTGTTCTCAAGAGGCAGTTTTACTGTCTCCTATTTTCTTTTCATCTGCTACCAGGTGTGCTGAGTGATGCACAGAGGCATCCTTTCTACAAAAATCAACACACAACAGATACCAAAAGTAGGTTTTGATTTTCTGGGGTCTGAAAACCTGGCAATTGCCACTGGTAACAGTCTTAAAATGTTTTACAAAGAGAGCGGGGAGGGGAGGCACTAACCCCCAAAGCTTCATTTAGTGCTCCCAAATACACCCATATTGTTCACTTCCTGCACTTTTGCTCATTGTAGTTTTGCTGATGTACAAATGCCTTGACTGTTGCTCTTGACAAGGAGAAAAAACCTAAGTAGTGTGGGTTTGAATTTTTTCTTTTATTTTTTTTTGTATTTTATGTTGGGTGCTCTGGTGAGAGGTGTCACTTAAGGTAGACTCCATTAGATCTAATATTCCCTGACATTTTATATTAAAATGCTAACACCTTTCTTCATGGTTTTCACTGAAGGGTGTGTTTGGCTGGTGCATGGGAACAAGGCTGTACCAAACATGTCTTCTAAGGAAAAAACATCATACATGTTACCAGGTTTTTCTTAACACCATAAGGAAATAGTAATTCTGTCAAAAGAACATCTAGAGCTTATTGTTTGGCACAGCAGGTTTGAAAACACGTCTTTCTTGTATGGAGTTCATAGGGAGCAGACGTAACATTCTAAAATATGTTTTTTAAATACTCTACTCATTGCTTTACTCTTGTATTTAATAAGCTGACTTACAATATGTAATGCAGTATTATACAAACTATACTAAGTGTAATGGGCCTGTAACGGATTGAATTGATTCAGTATGATTGAAGTGTGGTGTGGTGAAAAGAGACTACCCTGACATCTTACATGGTCTTCTGACAGACCTTAGCAGTCTCATGTGATCACCCCTCTGAGTATAAGTTATGCTTTAGTGCTGTGTATTTAGTCAAAAGAATGTCTTCTAACTGAGTAAGTAATTTAAGATCTGCATTCTCAATTGCAGCCCCAAACCCTCAGGAGCTGCACACCTGTAGCAAAAATCATAAGCATTGCATTGCTGTTACTCTATGACCAACCTAATTTCTACACGTGAGCATCATGAGGTGACTTGAGAAATTGCAGTACTTTCTGTCATCTACCTGCTTCTGCTGTTACCTACATTAAAGTCCTCTGGATGTCTTAGGCCTATCAGACCATTTTACTAGCAAATATTTGAAGTGCTGAGCATCACAGCTGTAATGTTCAGTAATCTATTTACAAGATTTTAAACTTCTTTTTCCTTCCTTGCTTCCATTCTGTTTCTCTGGCTGCTCTTCACATCTCCTATGTGCTTGCATCTTGGATTGTGATGTCTGTGTAAGCTCACGTGCAGTTAAGTGTTCTTTACATATGAAATAGGAAACTACTTAGTTAAATTTCTTCTGGCCAGATGTGTGCTAACCTGGAGTTTGCAGAAGACCATATTAACTATGTTTCTGTACTGACTCCTTGAAAATTGTAAAGGGGCAATACTAACCTCTCTGTCTCATTCTCATCCAAGTATGCCAGGTCCGACCAGCCTGCAGCCAAGTGTACAGTTTCTTTCACTCTGCTGACCCCTCAGCCTGCAGACTTGAACCATTGTTGGAGAAAAGATTCCATCTCCTTCCTCCATTCAGTGTCCCGCGGTACCAGAGATACCCACTAGGGGATGGAAGATCTCACCAGTTAGGTACGGTGCCTGTTTTCATAGCTCTCATTGCCTGTTGTTCTCTTAAGTGTTCTCTCTTTACACAGCTCAAGAGAATTTGAAATAGCGATGTGCTAACATGCTGAAAACAAGTCATCGGAGACTGAGTGGCACAGACATACTTAGCAAGGGTGGAACAAAAGAAGATTACTAAGAAAAAATATTCTTACGCGTGAGATTTGTGATGCTAGTTGTGTTCAGGAGGGGTTGAAAGGCAATACCACTGTTCTAGTTGAAGTGCCACTTGGAAAATTCTGTGTGTTAGACTCTAAGCAATTTATTTTTACAATTGGTTGATCTTTCCCTAGATCTTCAGATGTTATTTCTGTTGGTCACTTGTGGTTGGTTGGTTGTGGATGTCTACTAGGACAAATCAGAGCCCTGAGCAGTCTTGATTGCTCTTTTCCTAGGTGTGCTACTAAACAATGGTTATGTTGGGTAGTAATGGTTTGAATCCAAGAACAAAACAGAAATAAATTGTTTGCTGAGGAGGAAACAGGGAGACATGGATGAGCAAGGTGCTAGTAGAAGGAACTGTGCTTTTTTGACTTTATAGAAAATAAGGTAAAATCATATAGACATGAAGTATCTTTGACTTACCACATTATGCAAAAAAGGACTTTTCAGTGTGTATCTGTACATGCTTGCATACTAGATTTATTCTTTTTGCTACAGATTCAGACATGAATTCAGGCTTCAGCAGGATATTTGAAAAGGTTTCTCAGGATTCAGAGTTTAAGGTTGGAGGCTAATACACTAAAATGGCAAGGTTTTCTGTTTGTTGGAGCTAGGAGAATTGTATTTGGGAAGCTGTTCTGTACAGAAAGGTACACACAACTCCATTCTTTTTTCTGCAAAAATATGGTCCATGTTAGACACAAATCAGTTGGAAAAGCAACAGTCGATCTTGAATTGCTGGAGGTTTGTTTCTAGGTGTTGGCTTCACTGAAAGGTGTAAAGATCTGTCTGTTCCTCTTGAACTGATTTAGGGAATAGCTAAGGTGAGAAAGAGACCAGACTAGGAAATGTGTGCTCTATCCTTACTCCCCAAGTCTGAATTTTCTTGCAATGGAGTTATAGACCTTGCTTTCCTTTCTGACTTGGAATTACTGTAAAACCTGACTAATATGTTATGATGAGACCTAGTTACACCAAACCCTAATTATTATGCACTGCCCAAAACAGCCTTTTGTGATAATGTTTTGCATCATTAATCAATCTCATGCCTTGTTCCTTTTCTCATGAGAACAGATGGTTAAAATAAGAGTGACACTGCAGTCTACCTGACATTCCCAATAGGTTCCTCTGTGGAAAAATAGTTCTGATCTGGAAGGTGACAAAAAATTTACTACTGGAAGAGAATTTCACCATAAGATTCATAGGAACAGTTCTGCAATAACATGGGCTGGAAAACAGGAAAACGGGGTGGGGGTGTGGGGAGGGATATTTCTATAGCTGTCTCTCAGTTCTTGCCAATCAAATTAAGTTCTTGAATCCAGATGCTCTGTGCGTAGAGTTTATCTTGAAGGTTTAATTTTATCACATTTGCTTTTTGCATTGAGATTCAGGAAACATTCAAGACTTAAATGGCAGGACTTAAAGAGCAGGACACACATTTATCTAGGCAATTGCCTTCTGTGTCCAGCAGTCATCAATAATTATCACTAATCAGTGTGTAATAATTGTGGCATTGTTTTGTGTGTGATGGATGTGTGTTGATCTATTAAGAGCTTAATGAGGATGAAAGCTGACTCTTACCAGGTTTGATCTTGACTGTTACAGAGACTGGACTAGACCAAAGAATTACTCCTTTCTGTCAATGGCTTGGTCAGTTGCAACTCTACCTGTAGCTACAGTTCCTAATGTGGAGGTGGTGCCAATATTAGGCAACTGATGAAATAGCTTAATAAAATATAATTATTTGAGACATGATTTAAGTTCAGTTTTTTGAGTGTGATACACATACAAGTAAGAGTAAAAGAGACTGCACTGAAAGCACTGCCAGGCATACAGAGCAGGAGGATAAAACATTTCCTTTCCTACGCTTTCATCTGTGCTGATTGCTGACAGAAGACATAGCAAGAGGTAATGGTTCAGACAAAAGTGTGATCTATTAGCTGGTGGGCTTCTCCACTGTAAGGGCAAGGTACAGGTTCAGGTTATGTTACAGCCCCGAGAAAGGCACACTGTCTTGACCTTTTCATTAAAAACTACCACAACAGTACTTCTCCAACTGTGTAAGCATGAAATAAAGTATTGTTAATTTTGTCAGGAGATAATTACTGTGGCTTTGAGGAAGTTTGCTTTGCCTCTTTGTATTAGCTGTAACTATCATAATTATCCAAGATGAGACTCTGTAGGGGATCTGTCTTTATTTTATTTCTTATCAAACATGATAGTAAAATTAGATTAGTGGGACAAATTATAACCTTTAGTCTCTCACGGAGCCATGAGAAAGGTTTCTTCTTTCACTAGAAAAAGCGTATAATACTGCCTCATCTTGCAAGATAAGTAATGGGAAAGTAGCATTGCGTTTTCTTTTCAGTTGACTGTGTTGGAGTCTATATAGTTTGCCTAAAACAAGGGAGGTAATAAAATTGTCCTTCCATTCTTCTCACCTTCATCCAGCTCTCCTGTAGCCACATATAGCGCCACTACATGTCAACAAGGTTCCTTTGAAAGAACAGTATACTTCAGTTTCTGTAATGAGAAACCGCATGTTTCCGTGGAAACTGCAGTTGAACATATCCCGTCCAAACTGCATACCCCTCACAAGATGTTAGAATTGAATTGTTTCTCTCATTCACTTGTAGGGCAGTTCTCTATTGTTTCTTGCAGTTGAGATATTCAGGCTTGTCTCAAAACAAGCCAGAATCTTTCTACCAAGCCTCCTTTTTGGAAGGGAGGAAATTTTAGGGAGCTATGCTGCTATTCCTTTTCATTTAATGGTGGATTGCTTTACCAGTTCTGATAATCTGTAGACACTTAGGCTTCTAGTGTATTTTTTTTTTTTGAATGGTGTCCTTGAAAGCAGCAACATATTACTGTGTTCTCCTGCTGCACCTTTGAGATATTTGTTGCATTGAGATTTGGTAAGACTTGAAAAGTTTCAGAGAAACTTACTCCAGGCCTCCAGCACATACTCATATGACATATACCCCAACCCAAGACCATGTGAAAGATCACAGCATGACTGCAGTTATTTGTCTCAATGGAACTAAAATATGCTCAAAAATAGAGCAATACATCATCAAGGGCCAGCTGCTTTCTTTTGTGTTACATGCATTGAACCGAGTTTCCTTTTCTTTTGTTCGCTGTTTATATCTCTCCAAGAGGTTTATTCTCTGAGGAACAACACTGAGGAGTCAGCTGGTTTTGATATGCACTTTGCTGTATAACCTGTGTGTAAGTTGAGGTTCTGCCTTTCCTGGCTACAAGGAATGCGGCTGCTTCAAGCAAAGATATCAGTAAAGCTTTTATTGAAATGCGTGTCTGTTCTTACATGTTTCAGAAGACCTCAGAAGGAAGTCTGTGTTTTGCTTCACTGAGTAGAGGTATTACCCTGGCTTTGTCAGAATGGCATGAATAAATGAGAATTTTATTCCATTCTGTTATATTCCATTTGGGAAATGCAAACCAATAGATAGCCTTGCTGAAAATTCTCTTTGCAAGTCATTTTTCTCATGTCAGAAAGAAGACCAGAGAAGTAGCACAGACTCCCAGGCTGTGTAGTTCTTCTCAGAATATGACTTTAAAATGAGTAGGGTTGTGTGTGAAGTAAAATGGACTCCCAGCATCACTACCCAGTTGGGAAGATTCTGGCCAAAAGCACCTAGTTGCCTTTGCACTTTTCATGGCAGTAGGGTGTGCTTTTTCCATATACTCATGCTGTGTCGTGCTGTTCTCAGTCTGAAGGAGGGAGTTTCATCCATGTGCATTAAATGTGGTATTAGTCAGGAAAATGCTCATTAGCCCTGTATTTAAAAATAAGTGAATAAATAAACAAATAAAATATACATACAGTCACTAGTTTCAAAACCATGATATGCTTCCCTTTTGTTTTTTAATGTTATTTTCATTTCTGTGACCTGCAGGTGATACTCTCCACCATCACAGTGGTCTGTTCCTTGAGAACAGCTCTTTGAACATACCTTTCTCTCAGGAGAGTCCTGGATCTCCAAATGCCTCTGATGAACCACAAGGGAGAACAAGAAAGTTGAGTTTGGGGAGCACAAACAGTGAAAACTCTGGGTCAACAGAAAGCTTGCCATCAGCATGCCTCACCAACAGTAAGTGAAGCTTGGTGCCATGTGCTCTTGGATGTGGCAACAGCCTTTCCCTTCACATTGTTTCTGTGAAAAAGTTTATTGTGAAAAGGAAAGGTATCTGCTTGGAAATTTGGGGAGAATTATGGCCCAAGTTTCTACAATGTTACGTAATATAATTTATCTTCCTTTCTGTTTGTAGTTAAAGTAACAGAAAAGAAATCACAGTTTCATATTAAGATGCCACTCATAAATAGTAATGAGAGTTTCATAGTAACAGGGGTTTAGGATCATGTTCCAGGCATGAAGCAGTATAGATAGAGAAGATATGTTACTCATAATTAAAAGTGCTATAAAGCATTATATTGTTATGTTATGGACCATAGTCATACAGGTGTGTGCATATATATATATATGTATTGATCTATCTCAATATTCCATTCACTGTTTTGGAATTTGCAATTGCATTTGCAATTCTTACTGAATAACATGATCACAAAAGTACTAGTCTTTCACTATACGTTTTCTGTAGACCGGGAAGCAGTGGCAGTCATGCTGAGGTGATTTCTGCTTCCCGACATTTGTACCCAGGAGAACTCTTTAGATTGCAGACAGTTAAGTGATGATGTAGTCAGTAAAAACAGTACTTTCATGAATGGTAGATACCTTTAACAGACTCAAAATGTCAAGATTAAAAAAGCAGAAGACTTAATTCAATTGTCTAGCTTAAAAATGAAGTCAGCAAGAAATCTATTGATACAGAAATGTTATGCTGTTTTGCTTCATTTTTTGTAGTTACTGCAAAGTGGTGGGGAACCAAACGAATAGATTATGCCTTGTATTGCCCAGATGTGCTGACAGCCTTTCCAACTGTGGCCCTGCCACATCTCTTTCATGCCAGCTACTGGGAATCAACAGATGTTGTCGCCTTCATTTTAAGACAGGTAATTGTTCTTTTTACTTTTTCTCTCTGCAACAGGTAACCTTGTGATTGTTAATTGCATCTTCCAAGGGTCAGTCTTATAATCTTTAGTTCAGTTACATGACTAACTGTGGGTGTGTCACATACAATTGCATGTAGGAGTGACAGATTTGGATTTACTGTAGAGGTGAAGGGGACAGTGAGCCCACCATTAGCACTGCTGAGTTTGTAACTGGGAATAGTGCACTTCTATGCATACCTTACTCACCCCTCCCATGCCACAAGATCAGTAGAACCTTGTATTATATTTTAATTTCCTCCTGGGTTTGAAGGAATAGGCTATCTCCAGCCTTACATAATTATATATCTCCCTGCTAAATATCAAATTAGTAGCATACATCTCATAGTAAACCAGCAGTTTGAAAGTACTGCTTCCATAAGAAAGCAGAGTCTCTCCTTTACAGGAGTATTTTGAGGTATTGTGTGCACTGTCTGCTCAGAATTTATTTCTGAGTCCTATGATGAGTCTGTTGTTCCTGCTGTGTTGGTAATTAGGGAGCAACTCACAGTGGCTTAGGATATACTGCTCTGACTTACAGAGAAAGGGTCAAGGCTGAGAAGTCTCACCTGGGGTTACAAAGAAAAATGAAGTGGTCCAGTAAACCCTGCAGGATGTGTTCTTCGAAGAACCCAGAGTGACTGTCCCTCACACAAAAGCCAGTTACAAGCAGTTTAATTTGGATTAACCCAAGAATCAGTGTGTTTGACAGATGTCAGTGTGCCTGCCTCTCTCAGAACACCTTTTAATTGGTCTCTGAGTGTTAATTCACTCCAGCTCCTTCTCCCAGTGCTGGTGTCAATGGTGTTAGTTCCCTAGAGGCTCACCTGGTAGCTCCAGGGAATGAGAGCTCGGTGGCTGACTTCCCTCCAAGTCCAGAACTACTGTTGGGTTAGACTGTGCAATTGTACAAGCCCTTGTCTTTCTCTGGCAAGTGTAAGTGAAGCAGATACTCTGTCTGGTAAGCAGACCACTGGCGGAGTTTTTTGATTGCTGTTTTTAATAGATGAAATTAAGATTCCGTTAACCTCTCGCTGTTCTTTCAGAGGATCCTAATTTCATAAACTTTGTTTATAAGTAGTGTTACACTAATCAAAGCAAAGAGAGGGTCACTGAAGAGGTTTTTTTCATGAAGAAGAACAGTTTCCAGAAGAGGAATCTCATTTCATGCTTATCCCAGAGAAGCGGAGCAATTTCTGCTACAAGCAACAGGGTGCAAATCCCTGTTTTTTCTGACCAAGAACCCTAGACAATCATACATAGATGTTTTTCCTCTCATTTGAAACTCTCTTAAAGCTCTTTTCTTCTCTCTCAGGATGTTTTTTTGCACTAAACATAGCAGAACATTGTCCCATCTTTCTTTTCAAGTGCCTTCCTGATCCCAGTTGTCCGTTAGCAACCCTTTATTCTACTTGTTATTTCTGTGTATTTCTATGTAAGAAATGTTGTATTTACATGCAACTATGTAAGTTGCATAGTCGTGTGTTTCCTAGCCTTGTGTGTGCATTACAGCCTTTAGAATTTAATAAGCCCTTCAAGCATTCAGAACATGCCAGTAAAGCAATATGTGAGCTTACAGCACTGCATAAAAGGACTGTAAGTTTCAGCACAGTCTGGACCTTCTGCCCTTGCTGGGGGTTAAGGCTAATGGCTCCTGAATGCCCTGTGGGCACATATATTGCCTGCACGTTACCTCCAGTGAATAGAATTTATGCCAGTTTGTTAAAAAACATGCTTACTTCTCAGCATTACTGTGATTTGTTGCAAGCCAGCTGCTTTGCTAACTTTGATTGCAGCATGATCTTACTCAAGGTACTTCACATAAGCCGTCTTTCAAAATGGTTCTAGTCCACTCTTCTAGCAAGGGCACCCAGAGTGGAAAATTCAGCACAGAAAACCAGCTTGAGGAATTTCAACTTGAGAAATTTGTGCTAGCTTATGAAAGGGGCAGACTAATCTATTTCTCATTCAAAATAGCTAGTTATGATTGCAGGTGCAGCCCACAGACTTCAGTAAGATAGGGTTGTGGTTTCAATTGAAATGTGGCATAACCCGCACCCAGGTCCTGAGTTCTGTGGATCATGTCCTGAAATCTGAGTTGGACATGAAAGTTTCTTGGTGTGTGATATTTAGCTTGTAAGAATGTGTAAATTGTATGACACATTAGGGTTCTGCATGTTCACAAGGTGGACTTGGGTGTTCCTTATGGGTCCCTACCAACTCAGGATATTCTATGATTCTCTGATTGTCTTTGGACACAAGCCACAAGCCGAATCCTCAGTCCATCACCTACTGCAGTAGCAATACCCAAAAGGTGATGAGAACCAATCTGTCTGAGTAGATGTATAGAAAATCAATACAGATGAAGTCAGGAGTCTGACATCTGCCACATAAAGGACATTAAAAAATGCTTCTGTGGTTTTAAGCTGCTATATTGACTTTGTAGACCATATGCAGACAATGTGACTGTCACTTGATATTTAATGTTTTCACCATTTTCTCTGGCAGAATGTGCAGGCTCTGTTGTGAATGGAAAAGCTGTTCAATAAGTATTTAAGTGTTGGGTGAAAGTAGTTTCTTTGTACAATTAATGTGAGCATACAGCTTTACCTCTCTCTACTTTCATTGTGCTTTTGGCTCTGCAGTGTCATTCAACTGGGGCAGCAGTGTAGTTTCTCTTTCTTTGCCAAGTACCAGGACTCCCCAGGTCATACGCTATTTGTTAAAATATTAATATAATTTCAGGTAATGAGGTATGAAAATGTAAATTTCAAGGAAAATGACAACCTGAATCCAGAAACACTAAGTCCGTCCAATCCACGAGAAAAATGGCTACGCAAAAGGACGCATGTCAAATTGAGAGTAAGTTTTAACTCTGAATTTATATGGCAGCTGTAGAGTACGGGTTTGGCAGAAATTTAAATGGAGTTTGATGTCCCAAAATAAGAGTTTACATAACTGAGAGTTACTAAAGAGCTAAAAACTGCTAACTCAATCGAGAGCCAGGCAGATTAACAGTTAGGGAATAGGAGCAATTTTTTCTTGGTTTATCACTACATGCTGGGGGGAAGTATATTTCTTTCTTTAAATAACAGACAGGCCCTAAGTCTCTGTCATGCAAAGGAGTTTCTTTTATCCATAAGTTTCTTTAACCCATAAGTCAAGCAAAAGTATTTCCTCCATTCTTCAGGTGCTAATTTTATTAGTAATGTCAGTTAACATGTGTGTGCCCTGCACAAAATTATGTGGATCTATGGCACCACTTTAAGTGAAAGATAATTGGCTTTCTCTTAAATGTTCTCTCTTATTTGGTCATTTTGAGCACTCTCTCTAGCAAGTCTATTCAGGAACCCACCATTAGTGGAAATCAGGCTCCAGCTGAGATGGGAATGCAGTTCTTGGTACTTTAAGATGCACTGTGGCATACCTCAGACTATCCAGAAGTCTGTTTCTGTGTCACTGTTCATAACATAATAGAGGCAGTAGCCTTGTGACACAAGCAAGCACTACGCTTCCCATTTTCTGCTCTTATTTCAGAATGTGACTGCCAATCACCGAGCTAATGATGTCATTGCAGCAGAAGATGGTCCTCAGGTACTAGTTGGGCGCTTTATGTATGGACCTCTGGACATGGTGGCTTTAACAGGTGAAAAGGTGAAGTCCAAGTAATCAATTTTCTTATTTTTACTAGAAACAGTTGTTGAATGTAGCACACATATAGTATCAGAGAAAGCCTTACAGTGAGGGGAAATATGTCACTAGCCCCCACTACTTCAGCACAACTATGCTGTAAGTGGGCTTTCCTGGTAGCTGACCTTTTTCTGAGCTCTCATCTCTCTTACCTGATTTTGGCTATCTCCTTTGGTTAGTGGTGAGTGTGCTGTGCAGTGATTTCTGAACCTGCCATCCAGCTGTACCACCTACTGAAGACAACATTCTGAGGGAGGAGGAAAAAGAGTCTTATAGTAGTTGACAAAGCACTAAAAGAAAATCATGTATCATCCTATCCAGGTAAAACAACTAGATAAAAGAATAGACATTCTAGAGGCTAGGTGGCTGCTGTTTCTCTTACACATGGATGAGTAAAGATCATTTCTAGAAATTAGTAGTAATGTGACACAATTGGAACTGTCATTCCTAAAGCTGCCTGCAGAAGCCAGGCTTACAGCTAATAAAGCCAAGCATCAAGTGAACACATTTGTTCATATTCATTGTGATTGTAAGAGTTTCTGCACAATTTAAGAAAGCAGTGCTGCTGAACTGAGGGCAAAACTGAAGTGTGGAGGCTTCACTTGACCTGTTTCAGGTACATCAAAGTATTTAATATCCTTTTTGTTAATTTTGATGAAATATTTCAGTTGAAGAAAACCAAATTGATGAAACCTTTTGATAATTTTAAAGTGTTTGGTTGTAGGCAAGGTTATGATTTGACAAAGATTTCTTTTCAATAACCAGATGAAATTTTCCATTTTGTAGGTTTAGTGTGCAAAAATGTAGCCATGCGAGCTGAAATTATCTTTTTCCTAGTTTAAGGTTCTTGCCAAATTTCTGACCTCTATACCTGTGTTCAACACCTGCAGCGCTAAGCTCAGTGCTTTAAATTATGAAGGCAATAAACTCTTGTATTGTATGTTAGGAAGCATTTGCTTATTGTGAGATGACTCTCTTTGAGCTTCTTACTGAGTCATGAAGTTCCTTCAAGCTTCCTTGTAAGCTTTTACTACCAGCCATGATTAGGGATACTAATATTATCTAGCCTTGACAGGCATTGTAAATAGAGAGTGTTTTGTTGACTATCACACTAGATTACTGTTTCCTTGGTTTTGCAGGTGGATATCTTCATAATGACTGAGCCATCCTCGGGCAGGTGGGTGTATTTTGACACAGAGATATCCAACAGCAGTGGCCGGATATCCTACAACATACCTGAACAGAAGAGACTGAGAGTTGGTGTGTATCCCATCAAAATGGTGGTCAGGTAATAGCTCCAAGCTGGAACTAAAGCTGCAATGGGTTGTTGTGATCAGGAAGGAACTTCAAAACTGAGTAAAAACTTCCTTTGAATCCTTACTTAGGAGATTAAATCAATGGGGTGAATTTAGCAGAAACAGAACATGTTGTTATCCACCAGTTAACGAAGTCTGAAGTCAATTTACAATCCTATATAGTGCTAATCGTGGAGGAAAAAATGTTTTACCTCAGTTTAATAGAAAAAGCAATCAATACAAGAAAATCAAGTTACTGATATACAAAGTTTTATTCAGAAGTGAAGCTTTAGACTGCAGGAGTGACTTTCAAAGAGGAACAAAATAAATTGCCTGTCTTTGCTCATTCGGCAGTAAGCACATATTGTAAGACTCTTCATCGCCAGATATACATTTCTAGATCATACAATAATAACATTCCTAAAGGAAAGAAAATGTGGTCTTCAGATTACAGTTTTTGGGGAACATGAGTTGGTGAGATGGGAAGAACTTTGGATTTCCTTGTGATTTATCTGTTTTTTGACATCCAGTTCTCTTGGGGAAGAAGATTGCATTTCACATGCCTTTTCCACTAGAAGAGACATGTATGCATTGTTTTGGAGTGGGCTTTTTTTCCCCCGGACTTTTCTTGACTGGCATTCCCATTGTAACTTGCAAGGATAGAGGGTGGCTAATACTCATATTACCAACTGTTAAGCTTATGAGTAGTAGTTTGAGTACTTCAGGCTGGTTTGCGGACTTTTCTCCTAATTCTTTTAGTTATTTGTACACATGTGATTTCTTGTTAAGGTCAGCTTCCAAATTTCTCTTTGAAAAGCTATTTCCTAGAAGTGTGAGTTTTAATTGCCCCACCCAGGACTGAAATCAGAAGCCATATTTGACAGTGATTTTTAAAGCTGTAAGTCCAGACAGATCTAATTTCGTCTTAACTAGAACGTGCAGAAAATACATTCTGACATTTTGCTTTTTAAATTAATTTATTGCTTTGACTCTCCAGAGGGGATCAGAGTAGTGCTGCAAGTTACCTGACCGTGCTTCCCCGAGGAATGGAATGTGTTGTGTTCAGCATTGATGGTTCATTTGCAGCAAGTGTTTCAATTATGGGAAGTGACCCCAAAGTCCGAGCAGGGGCCGTTGATGTTGTCAGGTAAGTGAGGTTTCAACACTTCAAATCTCTGACTTTCTGCTTGAACACAGTACAAAGGAAAAGACAGCAATTCTTTAAGAGCCAAGATTCTTTGCAGATACATTTCTGTATTTTCTTGGACCGCAGGTCTGCCTGAATTTCAGAGTAATCTTAGAATGCTGCAGATTACTTTGAAATTTGTAGTCTAAGTTGCCTAAAGATAAAAAGTTGCTTCTTGGGAATATGTCCATGAAGTGTGTACAAAATTAATAATGATTCCATGTGTATTTTGTGTTTCCCTAATTTCAGATAAGGACATATTTGTACTTCAAAAATATCAGGTGCCAGGAATGCGGGAATGTTTTTTGGAGGAAAAATTAAAAGGCCTTTTCATACATTCTTGCAGATCTGTTAATGTTGCAGTGGATGGGAAAAGACAGTTCTCATTTTGGAACTTGCATGGGAATGTAGGGATGTAGATTTTCAAGGGTTTCTATTCTTTACAGCTGAAATGGCAGGAAATCTCATTAAAAGTTTCAAAAGTAGCAGGATCTGATGTGTGGCAAGGTTTATTCTAAATATATTTTTAAGGAGCTCTCATATTTTAGATAATATTTTGTATAAGAAAATCTCTTGCTTTCCTCCATCTCTCCCAAGGTGTAGACATTATTACTTAATTTTTTGATAGGAGCAGACATAAGCATGCTGCTTTCCACTTGTTGAGGGATAACATCTGGCGTCTAACTGATCTGAGAAAAGATGCTGACCTGACCTGTGAGTGTTGTTTCTCTTGCTGCACCTACATAATTTAACTGCTACTTCTGACAGGCATTGGCAAGATCTGGGATATCTGATTATCTATATCACTGGCCGTCCAGATATGCAAAAACAGCGTGTGGTTTCATGGTTGTCTCAACACAACTTCCCACAAGGGATGATCTTCTTCTCAGATGGACTTGTTCATGACCCACTGCGACAAAAGACCATTTTTCTCCGGAATCTCATGCAAGAGGTACTAGAAACCTACTTATAGCCTTAAAACATTTTTTCAGGGAATGTCATTCTGAACAGTAAATCTAACTGGCCATCACAAAATATTTTTGCCCTTCCTCATTTCTTTTTTCACTTTTTAAAGAGCAAGGAAAGCTGATAAAACATCCAGAGGGAACCTCCAATTATGACAAATAAATAAATGAACTGCTTATTCTTTCCTGTGTGCATAGCTGTAGTTGTTGCTGATACGCAGGCAGACCAATTTAGCTTTCTGTTGTTTACAGAATGAAATTGTTAACAATGAACTCATATAACTCTTCATTGCAAATCAAGCGCCAGCCTTGTAGTTTGCATGGTGTTCAATAGAGGTTTCACTTTGGAAGTAATGTTTGTTTCAGTGCCACATCAAAATCTGTGCCGCATACGGTTCCATGAAGGATATTTCTGTGTACAGTGTCTTGGCTCTGTCGCCATCCCAGATCTACATAGTTGGACGATCCACAAAGAAATACCAGGCACAGTGCCAAGTAAGTAACTCTTGCAATTCAATCAGAAACTCCTAGGGAAGACAAGGAAACACATGCAAGTGAATGCACATGCAAACTGACACACACACAAAGCAGCGACAGTGTTTTAAAGAAGCGCAGTCTGGGTTACAAGTGAGGCATTTTCTGGCAGGGTAAATAGTAAAGAGAATCAAGTGGTTGCAGGTATCTACAAGTGCATGCATTGCATATTGCTGAATGACAAAATGGAATAGGTCACTTAGGAAAAAAGTGAGGGCAGAGGAGTATTAGTACTCCGCAAGTGTCTAACTGGGATGCGAATGAATAAAACTTAATTCCTCATAGAGCTCATGGGTCAAGGCAGCAGTAATTTGTCACTCCCTTTCTTTCCTTCCTGTTTCAGTTCCTCAGTGAAGGTTATGCAGCCCACTTGGCCTCGCTGGAGTTCAGTCTCCATTCACGACCCAAAAAGAACAACTCTCGGATGATCTTGAGAAAAGGCAGCTTTGGCCTCCACTCCCAGCCTGAGTTTTTGCGCAAGAGAAACCACCTCCGCAGAACTATGTCTGTACAGCAACCTGACCCACCCTCTTTGAACCCCAAGCCAGAACGTGCTCAGAGCCAGCCTGAATCAGACAAAGATCATGACAGGCATTTGCCCTCCATTGCTTGGGTTCGAGGTGGAGTTCCCAAATTTGAATCTGTTCCCTAGGAGGATTGAGAATGTAGATCTTGGGTGCACCCCATTAGATTAGTAGGCAGGCCTCAAACATAGTATTTGGGCAGCTCCAAACTAAGAGAAGTAGACAGGAACCTGTACCTTGGAGTCTTCCCTGTTCTGAAATCTGCCTTCTTCACCAAGTGAGGCACTTCCAGTCTTTCCTCTTGTCATTTTATTGGGAAATTTTAAAACAATCTAAAACTATTGCAAGTGCTTATAACATCATAGCAACAGGAAATATCTTTGGATATTTTTAGAACAGATATAATATGTGCAGTAAGAGGAAAAGCTAGCCTGATTTTACTCAGAAGGGTTGTGGTATTAGCTAACTGGCTCCACCCAAAACAGTATAAATGGTAGGGCTGGTAGATTACAGGGAAGGTTTACACTGTACACATTAAAATAGTCATGTCTGTTTCCACTTCACTTTTCAATGAAGTGATAAAGGGAAACCGCAGTGGGAACTACACCATAACAGGTGGTTAGGATTTATTTAACAAGATGCTTTTGGGTGCCTTTTGGTTTCCTTTCAGCTTACAGTGTTGGTTAACAGACTGCAACATGGGCACTCATGTTTGTGTGAGGTGCTGGACAAATAAATGAGAGAACTTCACTTGTGAACCAAACATAAAAACTTTATGTTAAAAATAAATGTGTCTGCCACAGTTTGAACACGGTTAGTGTTGTTGTAAACAAAGTAGTGTGCAACTGTACAAAGATCACATTGTTTGTGGAACTTTGTGACTGTGCAAAAATGTGTGGACTACTCGAAAAGAAGGAGATGGCTCTGATCATCTTGGTCTCAGAGTCAGATCCTAAGAGGATAAGCTAAAGGGAACTGTTTTACCAAGGGATCTGCAACTTCAGAGCAATCACTTTTTAAATTATTCTAACTAGAATCTTTACACTGGAGGAAAAAAAAAGTAAGTAAATTGATAAATTGTTTACCTTATCATGCTTTATAGCAACTGCTGTGTTAAGACAATCTTTAGCATTCAGACTTACAGCATTTAAGCTTCAGAGTGAACATGTGAAATTACAGGTGCCAAGCGGACGTTTTTCTACTTATTACAATTTCTCTCTGATCTCTCAGTGGACTTACTAGAAGTCTAACTACTAATATTTCTTAAGTGTTGTAATGAAACATAGTAGCAGTTTGCAGATTCTTCATGCAGATATTTCCACTGAGAGAAATTCATTAGGAGAACTTTAATGACTGACCTGACCCATAATTTAAAACCTGCAATGACGTTAAAAGTGCACATAAAAACCCCTTTTTTTAAAGTTAAAAACAGACTATTGACACTGAGAAGGCTTTAAGTCAATAGGACATTTCTTTTTCAGGTTTGTTTGTTTGTTTGTTTTTTATTTCAGGGAATTGGGGTGGAGGGGGTGTTGTGCCTCCCCGCCCCCCTTTCAGGTTTTGCTAGACCAGAAACAGTCTCTCAACAAGTTGGTTAATGATTTTGAAAGGTGAGATGTAAAACAAGAAATGCAATGGAAAACTGTTAAGACAATGAAGAGGTAAACATAAGTCTATATTCCCTCTTAACCCTAAAGTTTCAGTGTACTTTTGGAAGGGCATAGGAATGCAGCCTTTGGCTTAAGAGGCAGCAAAACAGCTTGTAAGTGGAGATCTTTGGTTTATATTTTTAGAGATTACTTGGCAAGATTGTCAGTTACCTATTTAAAATTCCCCAGAATATCTCTGGCACATCAGTAATTTTTTTTCTTTAATAATGCTTCCTGTAAGGGAAGGGGTAATCTTTGCCAAAGTTTAAGGAAAGATGTAAAAAGTTTGGTAGCAAACACTTACTGCGAGCAGGTAAATACATTACAAAGGGCTGAGTTTTTATGCTCTGTTGTGTAATCAGCCAGCTACAAAAGCTAAATTAAAGATTAATTTGCAAACTACATTGAAGCAGTCTTCAGGTTTACAAATGCTTTCCCAGGAGTATCATAGTTCTTGAACCCACAAAATTGAAGGAATTGTTCCGTGTTCTGTCTTGGCCCACTGCATGTATTAATTCTAATCACATAGTCCGTTTCTTCTCCTGTGCTCTGCACCAGGAGGAGGTTGCACAGGTGAGCCAGACTCCCATCTCCCTCCAGTGAGTTTACTGTTAGCATGCTTCTGCTTGTTAGTTTTAAATAAGCATGGAAATGGAAGGCTTGTGAGTGAGGAACTCACTAGGAAAATTTTAAGTTTGCTGAGGGGTCTAAAACCCTGACTGATCAAAAAGCACTGGGTGTTGCGTAGCACATCTCCTGACAGTAATCACTATTCCTGTTCAAGGCTACTGTTGCTTTAGCCATCTACCTCTATCACCCAAGAGACTCAAAAACCTTTTTTTTTTAAGTTGCTGAAGTAGAAAGGCTTGCTTCCTTTCAGAAGAGGGATCTGCATGTAATTTTGTGACTGTTTAGGAGAAAATAGTGTCTCAGCACAAGGTTAGAGAAATCTCCTAGGTGTTAAAGGGCTGTCTTTTACTCTTGGAGACATAATGTCATTTTGCAGGTTACAGTGTCGGGAAAACTCTGTTGGGAAAACTTGTGTATTTCTGTTAATAGCTGGATCACTTTTTCGGTAGTCACTGTGCTGGCTTCCCTTAATATTATGAGCTAACAGCAGTAAAACGTGTGTGTGTGTGTGTGTGTGTGTGTGTGATTTAGAGTGGTAACAATTTCAAAGTTTCTACATGTGGTATTGAAATCAAGCTATTTTCCCTAACTTTGTTTTTATACATGATAGCTTATATGACATTTGTATAATTCCAGCACTGCTGATTGCTCATGGCTAGAATGGTTTATATCATGATCACATGCTTCAGCTGTGCACTTTGGCAGTGATACAGGCATTAGCTTGGAGGTTAAGGCTTCATGCTAATTAGGAACTGATCTTCTGAAACATCAGATGCCAGATGCATTTGTTTTGAAAGCCAGTTGCCATTAAAACAAAACAACGTCTGTTGGAGCTAAGAGCATGAAGAAGATGAGTGTGATTTCAGATATCCCAAAACTAGAGGGGCAGTTCAATAGATACTCTGTGGCAATAGCTGGAGACCTTATGTATGTTGAACAACTATTTTTAGTGGGGTTTTTTGCTTTGTTTTTTTTCCCCTGCTATGGTTGGGGCGGCTCCTGGGTTTCCCTGATGAATCACTAGTTTTACAGCGTAATTTTTGTATGTTTTCTCTTAAAACGTGTCTTTTTGGTCAGAATTTTAGTTACACATTTTGTCCACATGAAACTGCATCCAGTTGTTCATGGGCATTCAGCTTGCAATTGGATTTCAGTTTTACTTGTGTTTTCAGGGAAGATCAGTCCCCATGGCAGGCCATTTGCTGAGGGTAAGTGTGATCCTACAGTTGTCTTCTTCTTGATTGCAAGTCCTCATTGCTGCAGTCTGTGCAGTCAGCACTTATTTAAACTATATACAGGCTATGTAAGTGTTTTAGCATACATGGAAGGGAAAGGTACAGAGAAGTCAGTGGGTGCCCACAGAACCCACATTAGAGTCATCAGTTGTTTCAGCACCTTTAATCTCCAGTCTCTAACAGAAAAGCACATTCTTTTAACGTGCTGAATGGAGGGAGCATAAATGAAACTGTAAAACACAAAACTGTTAATCCAGTAAGTGCTACAGCTGCAGTACAATTCAGTGCAAAGTAAGCCACAGTTGGAAGCATTTACTTCTTTGTCCTGTTGATATGGATCCATTTTAAATTACTGTAAAAAATGGCTGTGATTAATAGCAGTGGTAGAGTTCTTTGAGCTATTGTGAAAACACACCTTTACAACTGTGGTGTTTTGGTTTTGTCTGTGTGTATGTGTGTAACTACTGGAAGACAGCTAAGTTTTGCTTCTGCTTTCACAGCAAATTTGTAACCTATATAGTTAAAAAAAGAACAAAACCAACAAAAACACAGCAACAATGGCTGTCTGTTCAATTTTGTTGTCTAGCTAGGTAAGTCTGGAAAAAGATATTACTGTATAGATTGCAAAATATTCCACAGACTTGAATAGTGGTGTTGATCCATATCTGCGAATTTTGAGTAACTTTTTTGTTTGCTAGTGCAAACTAGTGCTCTTGGAATAGATTTTTGCTTGAAAAAGTATTCCTGTTTAGTTTTGTGCCATGGTTTGTATTCTATTCAGCATAAAATTTTGTTACATGTAAAATGACACAATATTGCTAATTCTTGTTCATTGGGGTTCATGAGAACTGTCATTTTTGTTTACATTAAACTAGTCTTAATTTTTACAGGTTACTTTACCTTTTTCTCTAGTACCTAGGGAAGTCACTTCTAAACAGCTAAAACTTTCACTGGTTATGTAGAAGTGGAACTATCAGTAAACTAGAGAAAAAAAATTACACACCTTATTCTACACAGGACAACAACATTTAGCCAGAAGCCTCACTATTCTGCAAAGTAACCTTTGCCATTACTAGTGAACAAGTTGTCCTATTTATACATTGGAGTCTTTCTTTAGCCAGGACACTACTAATGTGTGTGTTGAACAAATCCTCATTACTTAGATCTATAGTATGACCATGCACTTCATGGAATAAATTTAGAAAGGGCAAAAAAGAATTTTTCCTTCTTTCTGTATTCTTTGCTGTTTTAAATTTGCGAAAAACTTTGTTTATAAGCATTGTAACTGATACTTGAAACCAATAGGTATTTTTAGGTTTTAAAATCTGTATGTGCAACAATTGTTGCCGAACAAATAGGATTTTCCCCAGGTTTTTTCCCCCTTTTTGCCATCTAAACTGCAGAAAAGTGACAGATGATTGGAGCATGGGCACCTTTTTGATCAGCTAATTGGCTTGATAATGGAGAGAAGATTGTGCACAATGATTTCATAATTTTTTTGATTAGAGAGTGACATATGGCATCTGAACTCAAGATCTCTGCATTGAATTATTCATATTAGGCGTGCAGGGGAGAAAGTGGCATCTGGAGCTGGTACAGGACATTATTCATATAAACACAAAACTCCCCAGCCTCCCTGCTCAGCTTCTCTAAGAGAATGATTCCTCATGGTCCCTGTTCATAGCTTAAACAGAAGTTGTGGGTTTGTTAAGGTAATTGAGACTTCCATGATGTTTAGTCACTCAAGGTAATGATACATTCCTACAGATTATCCTAAATCCAGAACCTCCATAAAAAATGGAAGTAATAACACATTTTTCTGGATGAAAAGATTGTGTTTTTCGGAAATGAGAAAAGGCCTGGAACAGCTAGAATTCTGTGCCCTGTGAAATTTCAATTCAATTTCTGGAATTGAAATCACGTGTTGGCTCTTTCACTCACTTTAGCTCAAGCCCAGCGTACAGGGATTATTAGTTTACCCTCTGCTTCTGTTTATCTTAATAAGATACCCTTGAAACTGAACGGAATTTTGGGGGATTGGGGAAGGTGGAACAAATTTGACAGTTCATTTGTCATTTGTAAGGATGTACAGAACTTACAAGGGGGGAAGAGAGGCAGGTGTACTCTGACATGCTGGGAGATGGTATACCAGAGGTTGCAACATTGAAACATGATTTACAGATAGCAAGTTTAAAAGGTAGGGTTATTCCTGGATGACTGGTGTACGGCCCAGAATGGCAGTCCTCTCACAGAACCCCAAGTCTTCTGCATAACTTATTTTTCTATTTGTGGGGGAGAAAAGGGGCTGTCCCCTTACTACTGAATTCACAAAAGAAAACTTGAAATTGGAGGTGTTCTTTCAGTCTATCGTTTTATTAAGTGCATACTTTTAAATATTGTTTGTCAGTGAGAAGGTTCTATCTGGTGACAAATGTTTATATTTCTTATGGCTGCCTTGTAAAGATTCAAAAATGTACAATAATAAATTTCTTAATATGAAATAAGGAGTAAGATTTCTACAACTGCTACAGATTTTGATGTGAGCTGGTTTTTAAAATCTTAAAACAAATTAGTCACTTAAATAAAACCTTCCTTGCCTTTAAAAAAACAGTGTCACTCATTTTTCTTACCAGTCATTTGGGAAATATTGGATCATCATTGTACATGTCGCAGCAGCTGGTGGAAACAGTATAAATAGAGGCTGTTTGAGCTGCTGAAATAATAGAGTGGAGGTTGACTTTTCACAAAACTCCCAATCCTCCCTTTTCAAAAGTCGTAGAAGAAGATATTTCAGTAATGAGACACCATCTTTGTGAAAGCTTTATAGAAGTAGTTTCAGGATGTGCAAAGAATAACTTCAAGATACTATTCCATACAGGAAAGTGGTTAAAAAACCCTAAAACCCAGCCCACAAAACACACACAAACACTGTGTCAAGAAATAACGTAAGCTTAAATTCTCAGTCATCTGAAAGTCTAGAAGTGTTGTTCTTATGTTTCCAGGCCTCATTAACTGTTTAAATAAAATGGTTTTAGTTTGACAAGAAAAAAAAATTGTGAGCAAGTTTAAAATCAATACTTACACATAAATCAGAATTGAATGCTTTTCATATTTATACCTGATAGTGTTAAAATTTTAGCAAAACTGGGACTCCAAAGTTACATCTTAAAAATGATCAAGCAGAGCAAAGTTTCCCAAATCAGTCTTTTCTTTGAAGGTTCATTTTAGAGTGAATGTGATCGGAGAAACCTGCCCAAAGCTTACCATGGAAAACAGCCCTGCTGTTGATTCCTAGAAACTTGAGAAATCTTTGCTTTAGTTTGAAACACTAAACTTTGTTATACTCAGTGCCCTACCAAAAAAGGCTTGTAAAATGAATGTTAATTTTTTTAAGAAAGAAGCAAAGTACAGGTACCAAATACTAAGTATACATAATCAAATAAAATACTTCCACTGTGATTATTAGCTAATAACAGTAGTTGCAAGAGGTTACATGAATTATAGTATCAAATTTCTGTGTACAACTAAAAGACGATGTAGTACAAAAGCAATGTTTAACTCAGCTGCCAAGATGCTATTTAAAGCAGCAGTAAGAAATGACAGAGTTGCTCTTACTGGTCTGGAACCAAACTACGTAAGGTAGGATTAGTTAGGGCCACGAACTGAGAGTCCTAATATGGCTCTTCTCTGGTGGCATGAGTGACTCCACAGATGCCTGTTGCCTTGGAATGGCAGTTGTGGTCAGAACTCAAAGAAGCCACTACTGTTCAATTAACTTTCAGCTAACTTAACTTTCAGTTTGCTCATGTCCACAAACCAAAAGTGTTAGGCTTTCAAAATAATAGACCAGTCTTTTTCACATAAGTACTTATGCTAAAACTCATGGCCACTGGATACCAGTTTAAACACTACTCTTACCTAGGATTATTCTTCATAAGTCTTTGGCCATTCCTACTGGCCAGTTCAGCACCAGTTTCTAAGTACTTACTGCCTCGTGAAAGCCACTTTCAAGATGGTTCCCTCATTGCAGCAGGAGATAATACACTGTGGTTGGTACCAGTTTGATTCTCCTCTTTACTTGAAAAGAGAAAGCAAGGGAAGTCCTGAGCTGCTTCATCCAAAAAAAAAAATCAAACTATAAAATGCAATGGCTCATTCAGTGTACAGAGTGCATCCCTTCACATGCTATACAGACCTCTCCTTTATACATGCTCATAAACTTAGAAACATGGAAACAATAGTTACAGCCATTTAGGTACCAAGTGCTTGATGGAGTTTCTTAGCTTGCCTTCTGATAGCTTGAGAAGGTTTCAGGGATCGAGGGGCAGACTGTAAATTTTGTGCCATTAGATAGCAGTAGTTTGATATTGCTTGTTGCCTGCAGAAGAACAACAGGACTACTGTTAGCAGTGTGAAGTCAGTAGAGCTAATCAACTGGTTTTCACAGAAATTGCTGGAAAACAGGTGAGAGAAAGGAAGAGGTCTGCTACACTTTCACTGTATAACTGTTCTAAACACTAGCAAGAAAATATTTTGTTACTTTTAGCGAGTGTAAATGGCAGTACACAAATTAAGTACTGCAATATTTTAACTAGCAACAGGAGCGCTCCTTGTGATATAATCTAATTCGTTAACATAAAAAACATTAGAACAATACATGGAGTTGGAAACAATAATTTGAGATCGAGGTTTGCTTCCTCATGAAAAAAATTGAAAAGGGAGCTCTAACATTAAAACTCATGGCAATTGGACACCAGAACAGAAAGTTCTCATGCAAGACTAAGGGCACCTCCAAAAAAGTTCATTTCACAATTATTTCAGTAGACAACCTACAAACCAGGCAGTGACAGAGCACATTGTATGCATCTACACACGCAGGAGAACTGGACCAAGTTACTTAGTGGAAGCAGTACACATCAGTGTTCAAAGCATCAGCTGAGCATTTGCAACTGCTCTCATTTTTTCTTGAGAAGTTCAAGCAAGGTGTCTTACACCTATATTTGTTGCTAAAGTAGGACATATTCGGGATGTACCTTTCACTTTAACAAAAATAACACTTCCAGCATAATGAGTGAAGGTATTAATGTCCCATCCATTTGGGTACAATTGCTGTGTTTAAAAATGCCACCAATACAGTAATCACATGCTGTTAATTGTGATAGCATGGAAATAACTGCTATGAAAATTTGAGGGATGGAAAAGAAAGGCTGTAAAATGACACAGCTCAGGATAATGGTTGTGATCTTCATTAGTAACCAGTGAGAACCAAACTTCAGTGACAAAAACTTTAGTACCAGTACTTTACTGGTCTGTGGTGAGAAAAGCTGATGTTTGCATAGAAAGTTCATTGTGAACTCACAAGGATTCACTAATCCACAGTTTAGAGGTGAAGTTTTTGCAACTGCAAAATGATCTGCACTAGCAGAGATAGCCACAGTGAATATGAAGGAAGAACCCTGCGGTTCCACATAATACTGCCTTAAAGCTGCATGAGTTAATAAGCCTTTCTCTTTCTAAACAGCAGGTTTTCTCCCCACAGATGCATGCAGGCATAGACAAGGTAAGTGAACAACTACCTTACCTGGTTGCTACTATCTTCAGTTACAAATGAGAGAAACTGTCATATCACTAGCAGATGGGAGAATATTAGGAATGAGATTTAGTGAACTTTCAGCAGATACGATAAAATTAACTTGATAAAAGCTTTAACCTATAGTTATCTAGACATGGTCCCCTTGGTAAAATTTTTTGCAGTTATCTGGGATTTTAAGCCTTTACCTCTTTGTAGGTAAAGTACTTGATGCTAAACCCTCTCTAGAGAATTTGAGGTGCTTGACATTTAGTTTTTGAATGCTTGACATCAAGTGTTCTAATACAGAAAGAGATTTAGGGAATTGCCCTGTGACAAGACTTCTGACCTTTAGTTTTTACGCTCTTAATATGTCTAATTCAGAATGACGTAACCTTCACAAACACAGCAGCCTACCACTTTGTGGATTAACCAAAGGTTTTTTTTATAAGAGGCTTCTTCATCTGGGTACCATGGACTGTTTGTTAATATAATGCCACCTAATAAAAGGATTTTTTTCATAAATGTGCAGACATCAATGACTGTGTCAGTGCACTGGCATTTTCCCACCTCCTCCCCCAGCCTGGATTGGCACCTCTTTTAGACAGAGGCAGCGAGGTACTATTCTCACACAAGGTCAAAAGTAGGCTCTTGCTGCTAAAAATCTGACTTCCTCAACAAGGAAACTGAAGACAAGGAGAGCATTTGACAGGTTTTAGAAGCTGCAAATCCAACTGCAGATTTAATCTTCCCAGGTATCTTGAAGAGAAAGAAGATATACACCTGAGAAAGTTCTGCAGCTATTCCTCATCCTGAGTTACAGGGACTAATTAGCCTGCAATTGGCTGTGTCCAAAAGGGAGGTAACTTGTGCCAGAAGTTGAGGGACAGCAATATTTACCTCTCCTCTTTCACAATGGCATCATCAAATGCCTGGGAGACACCCTTCAATTGGCAAATCCCTGAGGAGACTGGTTCCAGCTCGCAGTCAAACTCCCTGCAAACAGAATGGTCATTGCTAAAGAGCAAACAGGACAGACTGACTGGAAGACACTACCCAAGCCGCTGTCCCTGCAGTCCCACTCTTGTAAGCTCCAGACACTTTCCCCAGAGAACTTTAGGGCTGTGGCAATTATGCTCTTAATTCCATTGGCCAACTGCTTCACATCTCCATTCATCGCCCAGACAGCTATCTTCCAATTCAGACACAGGATTCAGATTGACAAGGCTTGGATTCAGCTTCTAGCTTTGACCTTTCTTGTGACTTTGACCAAAAGAAAAACCTATGTGCACATTATTAAGCATGTACCTAGCTAAGAACTCTTGATCTAATTTGTGTTCATCTTTGAGGCAGGAATCTCTCTACATTCTATAAAGAACTCAGCATAGGCAGAGCTATTCCTGGTATCTTTGCAATACAAATAGCAACTCTGGAAAAAAGTTACAACTAAGTAGGAGTGAGATACATACAGAGCATTTTCCTTTACCCAAAAGGCACCAGCAGAGAACTCAGGTATGTCTTCAGCATCTGACGGGTGCTAGTGCTGAGAAACATAGTGCAAACTCATCCAGTGGAAAAGTGATTTTTAAAAAGTTCCTGTCAGCACAAAATTATTTTTTATGTTTCAGCTTTATGCAGTGCTCAGTCCCTGTCTATACAAGGAGCTGGAACTATTTTCTTCACTACTTGAGCAGCACACTCCTTCAGGGCAATAGGACAGTAAACTTCATACAGTGCCCTTCACCTTACTAAATCACAGTAATTAAAAAAAAAGTGTTTACAAAAGAACATGACTTACATCCTTCTGCTAGCAGGAGCAGGTGATGAATAAGGGCTCTTCAGTGCTGCTGCTCTTCTTGATCTCCGAAGAGAGACAGCATTTTTACCAAGCCAGGATGAGAAATCCCTCTCTTCTCTGTGTTCTGACACCCTTGCTAGCCCAAGCAAGGACCTCTTGCTGGAGCCTGGAGTGGTTTTGGAACTGGCTGCTGGAGTAACACTCTTATAGCAAGGTGTTCGAGGTGTAGTACTTCTTTTTTTGGTGGAACTGGTCACACAGCTTCTCCTGATGGATTCAGCTGGAAAGGTCACCATGGAGCATACTGGGCTTTGGTGAGACTTCTGTATTTTCTGAAAGAAGCATTAGACATGTTAGGCTAAATGAACTCCTTTAGATTTTTGGAACCAGGAAGACTAGGAGCATTTGGGCTGAATTCCTAGCTTCCATTCTTATATCAGGTTTTGACTAGCATGAATGCTTCTCAACCTCTGTACCCATTTGCATTGGAAGAGTCGCTTGCTTCCCTAACCCTGGGCACTTGTCAAGGACTTCAGAGCAGGCATTGGAACAAAGCTCCTGCTGCTCTTATGCTGGAAAAAGTCAGGCTCCCCAGTAGAGAGCACATGCCCTTAAAAATTCGAGGCCTCCAACAACAGGAAGTGCACACTCAATTCACTATCCTGCTACCTTGTAGTGGGTTTTGTCAGTCTAAATTTAGATTCACTATAATGAAGAACATGCTAGTAAATACTATGGGTACAGGTGAATAAGTAAAAGAAAAAAAATAATCCAAAGTGCTACACATTTGTCAGTAACAATTCTGTAATAAAATATTGTCACCTTCCTCCATGTTCTGCCAGATCCATAATTTGCCTGTCTATTCTTTAGGAAAAGATACTAAAGATTTTACAAGTTAGTGGCTATGAGACAACTATTAGGTTGTGCAAGTGCGTGGGAATGGACTCTCTGGAATACAGTACTCAGTACAGAATTCAGAAGTCTTAGTACTGGAGTTGAAGCAAGAACTAAACTCTATCCATGTTCCCCTACAAAGACAAAGTACCTGGGACACTGTTCCAAAAGCATTTTTTGCTGTTCTTTTAATAGTCTGAAGAGTTTGGCACCTCTCTCTTGCTTCCAGACTTTCCCTAGTTGGGGTTTTATGAAAATTCAGCTCTACTCGCTTTAATGGTACCCGCTTCCTTAGAGACATGCGGATGGTATTGAGAGAAGTCAAAGAAGCCCTTCTCTTGAATTTGTCAGGCAGAGGGCTCTCATTCTCATCGAAGTCAGCTAGGAGCTGGTGTTTCCGCCAGGCCACTGTTGCTTTGACAGTCTGGAGCACAGATGCCATCTTGCTCCAGTTCTTGGTCAACCGTTTTTTCTAAAACAATCAAAAAGAGAGCAAGGCTTAGGCAGAACAAGATACCAAACAGTGTGAAAAAAGAGAAATGGAAGGCTTGAAAGAGAACGGGATTGATTTCTACAGCTATTTCAGTTTGTGCAAATCCACAAAGAAGCCTTATACTGCAATTCCACTGCAGGACTCTAGTTTGTGAGGTAGAATGCTCTGTGAGTGCAATTTTTTTGCATCTCAGACCAAGATCTGTGATCTCAAATTTTTGCCTTCTTTAATCAAAACAACTTTCAACTGCCAGACAAGTTTACACAGCTGCTGTTGTCTCCTACTGGACTTGCTAGCTGAAGGCTCATGCTTCAGTCAGGTATGATTGTGGCTACGCAACTCCTGAAACAGACAGGTGGGAAGGGCTAAAATGCTAGTTATCTATATGATATATAACTACTTAAACATATGCAGATATATATATATATACACATTAAGTATTTCATTTTCACTTGCTAGCAAATATGATTCAGGTGAAACGTCCCAAAGGAACTCGCTACTGTCCTAGGGTTACAATGATCCGTTATCAAAAGAGTATTGCACGGGACAGCGCGGTGCTCCAGTTCTTCTGGAGGCCACGGCAGACTAGCTTAGGCCTCGGTCGGGCCCCTGGGCACGCCCGGCGCCCCGGGCCTCGTCGGAGTCGCTTTCGCCTCAGGGACCCCTTTCTGCTGGCACTGCCCGTGCTCCCCGCCGACAGCCGCGCCAGATCCGCCATGCCGCCATACCTGGATAACGGGAGGCGGGGGCACCAGGCGGGCACAGTCGGCGCCGCTATTGTGCCCGCCAAGGCAGTCGAAACAAGTGCGAAAAGTGCCGCCAGTGCCGGAGGAGACCTTCTCGAGAAAAGCGGGCCGCGATGAGGCCGCTGTGGGCAGTACTCACTCAGCGCGCCGGACGATGACGGGATCGGGACGAAGCAGCTGTCTCCCCCCGGGAACTGCCTTGCGCGCCGCCACTACGTTTGAACGCCGCCCCGCCCCCTGCGAGCCTCCGGATTGGCGCCGCCGCCACTGCCGCCCGCCACAAACGGCCGGGCCCGGCGCACGCGCTCTGGGCGTTACTCGTCTCGGCGCGCGCGCAGCAGCCGCGACTGAGGAGCAGCGGCTCCTGCCGGGGCTGAGGGGGGGCAGTCCCGGCGTTCCCCGCGGCACAACCGCCGGGGCTGTGCGGCCTCTGCGCTTCCCGCCCGCGCGGGGGCGCCTGGGCAGACCTCGGCCAGAGATCCGCGTCAGCTGTAGTAGTAAAAGGACCCGGGCTGGATCGCCCCCTTGGGTATCCAAGCCACGGCTCCTGTTACTTTTGGTAATTAATTATCAGTCAAAGTCTTAGGAGGTTTTGGTTTGTTTGCTTTTTCGCTACGGGCTTCTGCAGCTTTTGCTGGAGGAGACAGCTGGTATAACTGTCCGTGTGGGACTATAAACCATCTGGGATACCCTCTGAAGCCCTCTGGCAGTAAAGAGGGCCAAGTGCAGAGAAGGTATTTGCTCACTGGTGGGGAGTTTAGTTCAGAGGTTTTTTGTTTGTTTATTTGTTTTTTTAACCGAGAGGCAAACAAGACATGCAAAGCATTTATTTACCTTTAAATTGCTTCTGTCTGGAAAAAACATTGCTCCTGAAAGAGCTGTAGCAGCATCTGTTTTTTTCCAAGGATTTGCTTTCTCTCCACCAAATTAAACTCGGAGCTGACAGCTAAAGACACCTCCTTAGCTAAGACTTGGCTTATAGCCATGGGGAAGCCAACCCAGTAACACTGCAGGATATGTCTTGAATCCCACAATTTATAAACATAACTTTTTACAGATTCCTAGAGCTATGGTTTTAAAAAGTTCTACATGATGAAAAGTGAACAAGACAAGATATATAGCATGCACTTCGCTCATAGATTGTGGCCTGTATTTCTCATTTCCTGAGGGACTACCAAGCAAGTCTGCTTTTCATTGTCTTCAACCTTAGCCCAAATGGCTTAGGTTGTTTTTTTCACTGTTTGCCCTTACATAAATTCAGTTGTCATGGCATCACAAATGTCATCTCTTTCTTTCACGGTAATGGCTGAACTCCGGGGAGGGATCAGAGGCAGAGAAAACAAATCTTCAACCCTGGAGGGAAACTCTGAGCTGGTGAAGTGTGCATGAAGCTGCACAATTACACAGTCCAGCCTTGAGAGTGGAACTAGTAACTTCTTGCATCCTGGTTTGTTTGCTTAGG
Organism: Climacteris rufus; assembly: GCA_013398175.1. Taxonomy (NCBI): domain Eukaryota; kingdom Metazoa; phylum Chordata; class Aves; order Passeriformes; family Climacteridae; genus Climacteris; species Climacteris rufus. Next base: position 545,422 of record VZRZ01004465.1, read on the forward strand.
TGAACTCACAAAGACCCAGGTGGTCTTCTGACTTGCCAGTCTACTCCCTGTCCATTAGAGCACAATGACTAAACATCCTGCTTGAACTGAGTGATGAAATAGCTTATATTGCTTATTATACTCAACAGGGATTATACCTTAATCTAAGGCAGGGTACTAATTGTCATGGAATGGTACCCCAGAAGGCTATGAAAAGTCTTTAGTGCTAATTTTGCACTGACAGTCATGTTCAAATGTATACAGAGCAAAGAACTGAGTACTTCTAAACACTAGGCATCAGACCACAAACCATGATCAATTAATTACAGCTGATGCTAACCAAAAGTTTCTTAGAGGGTGTGGCTGCTGTACCAGCAGTTGATACCATTTCACTGTTTAGCTAGACTGAAGGCCAAAACATTAAAAGATGTGTTCTGTGCTTGTACTGTGATTGTTCTTCACTCTTTGGGTTTTGTTTTTTTTTTTTTTTTTAATTTAGGTAAGAATATAGTTTAGACTCAAGAGCTTGTTTGACCCTAACAGCTAGAGTACAGAGGCAAAGAAAGGGTTGTTGGTTTTGATTGTGAAGAAGCAAACTTTTATGCATTTGTTTAGAAGCCTATTATGTTTGGATTAGCAAGAAATCTACCCACAACTGTCTGGATATAGGTTTGACTCAACACCCAGAAGAGAAGTCCTCTCAATGGAAGATGACGGTGAACCTGAGCAAAGCTCCTGGGCCTATCTACCTGATGTCTGTCTGAGGCATGTGTTCCATTGGTTAGATGACAGGGACAGATCTCGGGCTGCCTTGGTCTGTAAAAAATGGAGTTGTGCCATGTACTCCGGATCTCTCTGGAGGTGCAGAACCCTCACATTCTATGGCCAACCATCAAGGGCACGCACACTGGAGTTTCAAAGTGCACTGTGGTATACCAAGAAATTTGGCAAGTATTTGAAGCACCTTGAGATCAAGTTATCAAATCCTTACAATACTCCCTTTATTAAAAAATTTCAAGTGATTATGAGAGGTCTTCTTTCACACCTGGGTAAATGTAATAGTCACCTAGTATCCCTGAGCATCAAGTACCTAGAATTAGACTGCTTGATCTGGAAAAATGTGGTTAGGGCTCAGTTTATCAAGAACTTAGCTGCCTTCCTGAAAAGAGTGAGCAATCAACTTGATTATCTCAACTTAAAAGGAGCAAGAATAAATTTGGAAGAAGGCTGTGAGCTTCTGAACTCTCTGAGCAGCTTGACAAATAGAAGCTTTATATCTGAAATCAATATTGAGGATTTCTTCAGTCTCCACCTTTCAGTCTACAGCAGTGCCTTGTTCCACCAAACTATGTCTAAGTTCCACAGCCTGACCATCCTGACTTTCAATTATAACTGCATCTCTGATGAACTGTTGGACATCCTGCGGGAGCACAGCTCTCATTCCCTGTGCACCTTGAATATCAAGTGTCATATCCATGACCCTCATGGACAAGTGGTCTCGGGGATGTCATGGGCAAACTTGGCCAAGAGAGCCCCAAAACTGAATGTGAACTTCTTCTTTGAAAGAGTCATGAAGCATGATCACTTAGCCAGGATCCTGCTAGTGGAGATCCCAGTTAGGAGCATCAGCCTACGGAGCTGCTATTTTAGTGACCCAGACTGGACAATGAGACCTACCCTCACCAACCTTCTCCCAGCTTACCGGCATGGTCTGCAGGTAAGGGAAACAACAGGGACACCCTGCTGCAGTATCACAAAGCTAAGCAAAGTAATCATGCAGGCCTTCTGCATGACAGCACTCAGCAATAGAAGTTCCTGACTGCTTCAGTTTCATGTTCAGAGGGCAGTCTTCATGAGTCATTCCAGTGTTCCAGCTATAGTGTAGTTCATGAAATTACCCTTGTCCACTTATAACCCCCATTATGCTATCAGGCTGCTTTATGTTTGCAATGCATAAATGTCCTACAGCACATCTAAATTAACTTGTGCCCATGTCAAAGCACTTTGGTGTCACAAGGGATCTGTTACCAAAAGTTTGCAACAGCTGACGTGTCTAAGTGAGCATCAGGTCTTTGCATGCCAGAGGGAAATGCGTGGCCATATACCTGGTGGCTGCTGACAGCTTTCTGTTAAGTCCTGTTGCTTTGCAGAGTTTCCAATGAACACCAGAGATCTGTAAAGCTTTATAGAAATTGTCATTAGCTCTACTATCATTTCTGGGATAATTTCCAGTATGTCAAATAATATCATGGCATGACCGTGGGTGTAGCATCTTCTAATGAATGCACAAGGCATCACCGCATCTTAATGGGAGAGTGATTTACTGTAGCACATATAAAACTGTCATAATGCAATGCAGATTCTCTGCTAATGTCAAGGTACAAAATTGATCTGCTGACACTCACTTTTGTTGGTTAATATGGAAAACTATTTGTTGCATTCTAGTTACTGCACTCAAGGTCTGTTCAGTAATACTAACAGTGTTCATTCTTTTTCAAGAAACTAACACTTGAATTGAACAATGACCATGAGTTGCTGGACGAAGAACTGCTACAGCTTATCTTATCATGCAAGAGGTTGTTATTTCTGAAAGTCTGGGCATTTCTAAGTGCCAGCTTTATAGAGAGGCTGCTACAAAACCGTGCAGAAAGGAAATGCATTTTGACTACCATAAAGGTAAGACATTGTACTTCAAAACTTTCATTCCCTTCCTCTCTCCTACACCCAAAGAAAGTTTAGGTCCCCATGCCCAGAAAAAGGTCACTTACAGAAATATTAACATAACTATGTTATGTCTTAGCACTAAAGTCTGGGAACCACTCAGATGGGGCTTTCCAACCTACTTAGCCACGTACAGGTACTATAGAAGTTTAATATGAAGTCCCAAAATCTCCAGAAGTCCTTCCTAGCCTGGCATTCCCTTTGTCACCTCTAGTTCAAGACCCGTCCCACTTCTAGGGCTTCTCAGTCACCTCTCAGGCTCAGTGCTTATGTCTATGCTGAAACACAGGCAGGTGGGTCGAATCCCACTAAACTGCAAAAAGACATAAACACATCACACTGTTAATGGATCCTGTGTTGAACTGGCCACAACTATAGCTGGTGTAAACCATGCTGGCATGCTACTTTGTCTGCTTCAATCTGAATTCAGTAGATCCTCACAGACCTGTGCAAATCCCAGGCATGCACTGGTTCTGGGGGTAAAGGAACCTTGCTCTTCTAGTGTGAGTCAGCTCAGGCAGACAGCCAGGACAACCACAAAACCACAGCTTAGAGGCAAAGAGTAAATTTATTTCCCTTCCTTTGCTAACCAAGGGATCCCTGAAGCAACCCCCAGGCAGACGCATACAAGTGGAGACACAGGCACAGTTAAACTCTGTCCATGCCAGAGGGTCACTGGGTGGGTGTTCGAACTGGGTTATCAGGGGCTATTCCGAGCTACAGGGTCACCTGAGTGATTTACAATCTTCCTCGCTAATCTTCTACTATTTAACCCATTCCTCCCAACACCTTGCAAAAATTCTTTGGCAGGAGATCGTGTTTTCAGTCAGTTGGGAGTGGGAAGAGAGTAAAACCTCAAGATTCTATTCAAATCCAAGGCATTTTGCTTCTCTAGGTTCTTTATTAGTCACAGATACTTCTTGTTGTGAGCTTTAAAGGGCTGAGCTCCCTGTATCTGAGAGACATGACTGCTGTTTGCACATACAGGTTAGGATTTATACAGCCCAAGATGACAACACTGAGGAGGAGCGGCTGTTGGCTGATATTTACAGGAAATACAAGCACCTGATTGACTCAGAACTTAATTATTTCGTCATCACCTACCCAATGGTGTAAACTACAGGGAGAGAAGAACATCCCATGACATCTGCATTAATGGATCCTTTGGAGGGCTTTAGTAAAGGATTTGAATCTTGACAGCAATGCCTCTGAAAGGGAGATATTCCAGCAAGAGAGAGGCAAGGGACAATTCTACACTCTGTGCATTAAAGTGGTGGACTTGGGAACTGGACTCCTTTGTCTCCAGCATCATTTATTCTTGCCCTTGCTTTGTTTTTCCTTGCCAAAACCAAAGGAACCAGTGATCCCTTTTCTACCCTTACAGGCATCTCCAGTAAAAATAAGACCCTCCTCTTTTTTCAGCACTTTTCATTGTAGAGCTTCAAACACTCTACCGCTTGAAGCCCGTCTCACTGTTTCCATTTTACAAATAGGGAAACTGAGACATGGGGTGAGGAAGTGATTTTCCCAAAGCAAGCCTTGACTTGATCTTGATTCAGATGCAGTCAGATGCACTATCTAGTATATCAGTAGTTCCTACCTCCTGTTAAGTTTGACATACTGCCTAATTCTTAGCATCAGATGATAAAAACAAAACATAGCATGGCTCGTCGTGGGAGTCATCCCTCCTATTTGCCCACCTTTTCAACAAGTGATTTAAGAGGAGACTCCTGCTCTAGCTTCCACAGTCACCTTTTGACACCTTTAATGGCAAAAGATGTAATTGGTTACACATGAGAGAAACAACATGGAAGAAGGGGCATTTCTTATTCCTCTGGAATTTTATTGCCAAGTGGAAGATTTTATCAGACGTTTTAGAGCACAGATAGCTGTGAAACAGATAGCTGTAAGTACTAGGTCTGTTTTAATTACCTTGCACAATGAGAACCAGGACAGCATTGAGCCAAGCCAATAAATATGGAAATTTGTCAATAAAATTTCAGCAGGAGTTGGGTCTTTGGAGCACAATCTCCCAGTATGATGACTTCAGAAATTGTTTATGTAAACAGATTCTCTCATTTGCATGCACAGCACTTCATCAATGTACAGTGTATTCTCTTTGACATTGATCTCTTCCTCCAAGGAAAGCTGGCGGCGGCTGAGACCTTTCAGCTCTGTCTCAGCTTGTGCCAATGCATCCTTTAATCTAATAGGGAAAACAGAGGCAGGTGTTAGTTGAAAATACACGGATAGTTTTCTCATATGGGTTAAGAGTTCTGAGTGAGAAAAAGAAAGACGGGAAGGGATTCATAGAGACAATATCCATGCAACTTCCCTTAAAGTGTCCTGCCCTTAAGAGAAAAGCAATTCCCAACTTTTCAGGGAGAATAGCTGGGACCCCTTAAATTAACCCAGTAATCTATACCACAGATTTTCTTTTTCCAGCATTTCCACTTGCCTTTGAATATTTTTGGTAATCTCTTGAACTTCACTCATCAGGCTGCAGTGCACGGTGTCATAGCACAGTTCCACATTGGGGCGATGGTTTCTCGCTTCCAAACGAGTTTGAGCCACTTTAACAGGTCCTTCTTTATCGGTGATTGCTTTCTTTAAGGCTGCAATGTTCTTCTCCTGCGAGGCAGTCTCATCCATCACCTTAACAAATCCAACAGAACGAAATACTACACACTGCCTCTTACAATGTGTGAAATCATCATATTTAATAGTTGTAACAATCACAGTAACACTCATTATGTTGTTATTTCATCAAAGGATATTTTGCAAAGCTTAGCCACAAGTATGATGCCTTCATTGGAAAGCAGTTGGCACTGTTTGGACCGAACCCAGAAATTTATGCTCAGCAATTGATTTTTAATATTAACACTCAGATTTCGTGTGTCAAATTTTGAGCACATTGACCCTGCTTTTATCAATTATCAGGTTCTTATATTACAATCCTGAAAAAGCTATAGGAGCCCCACATAACTAAAAATCACAAGGAAAATCTGACTTACTGGTGACTACAGCAACACTTAAATTGAATGAATGATTCCAGAAATTCATCTCTGTGGTGGTGCACACAGACATGAGAAAAAAAAATCTAAGATGACTTTCATGGAGGAGGGAGAAGGAAAGAAAAAGGAAAATGTGGCAAATTTGTGCAACCCACTGGATTGGGAACACCAGCAGATAACCCAAGCCCAGTGTTTCTACTTTTTCACTGACTGTCCCTATGACTTACCATCGCAAGTAGTGTCTCTAGCTTGTGCTTGGCATCCTTGACTTCCTTCACCCTATTTCTAAAAGCGATATTCACCATCTCACATTGCTTGCGCATGTTATTTGCTGTCTGTGAGAGGATGCCATCAATAAGTGCCCTCAGTGCCAAAGAGTTGTTTCTCTGCTTGTCAGCCTTTTCAACATTTTTGTTTGAGAAATCTATCCAATTTTCAGGGCTAACAAAACTGAAAGAGATTCAAAATAAAAGGTCATCAACTGACAGCACCAAGCCCCCTATGACTTCATAAATCTGTAATTATGCCACAAAATCAAGAACAAAGCAGTACTGTTAACTGCATTGTCCCGGTGAATGCCAGTTGTGCTGGGAATTTTACAAATACAAAATAAAGACTTTGTCACAAACATTTTGTAATGAAGTAGATGAGAGTCAGATGAAGCAAATTTGGTAGAGTCGTAGAGCAACTTTGCTATAACTTTCCCTTCCCCTAGTGAAAGATTAGGTTATTGTGCGGGGAAACACAGATAATAACCAATACTTCTTAAAACGTCTTTCATTAGTACAGTACCTGTTACTATTAATAGCAGGTAGCTCTTTACACAACACAGTCACTTATTCTCTCACACACTTCACCTGTAAGTTCCTGTCTGGAGCAATAGTTGAGAAGCCCAGCCCCAAGTGTGTCCCCAGAATTAGAGGGTCATCTTTGTGCAACTGTGGCTTGCAGGCACAGTGTTTGCAGTGTTTGGAAAGTTCCTCAGAGCGTTCGTTCCTTCTTCCATTGGGTGGATACTTAAAGCTATAATTGTCATTTGCACATAGCAGCCAACACCATTCTGGGTGTAGTCTGAGTTACACAACCTGTTGTTGATGCACGCTAAAGTGCTAGAAGCAAGAGCTGTCAGTATCTTGGTGTTGCAAGTCTGCCAGTTCTTGCAGAACTTTGTGAGACTCTCACTCACATTGCTTTCTCAGTATCGTCCCTCTTTTCAACCCATTTTTCTGTGGTAGCTATTTTTCCATTTAAACCTTTCACACTACCTAACCCATGCAGAAGGGGCACATTTGACAGGTTCATGACGGAGTCAGAAACTGACTCCACATCTCCTGTGTCCCAGTCCAGCATTCTCCCCACTAGGATACTCTGGGAGAGGAAAGAAGTTAAGATCAGTAAATCTGTTCTGGGTTTAAGCAATATGTGAAATTCTTCCGTAGCTAAGTCTGAGCTTAAAAAACTTTTAGTAAACTGCAGTTCATTGGGAGCATAATTATGGTGGCTTATTTCATGGACATATTACACAGATACAAAAGTGATAGACAGAAGTATAAAAAACAATTAGATAGATGCTGAACAGATAAAGCCTGTTTTACACAAAAATAATCTTGCTATTACTGGAACAGCCCATATTATCTGTATAATTACCATGTTTGTTGAACTAAAGAACCACTTACTTTCCTTCTAGTTTCCTTGCATTATCAGCATATATGATACCAGGAGTGTCATTTGTCAAGCTAGCACAGTAATCATCAATCGTCAAAGCTGTGAATTTGTCCTTCAGATCCATTTCCAGGTTGTATTTCGACGAACGGTTTCGTCTAGGAGGAGAAACAACCAGACCCTAAGACACAGTCTAGGCACTCACAGGTGTCCTTAGTATGCATACATACATGCATATAGGTAATTCAAATGCTGTTATAGAAATCGTCATGTATGAACTGTTAGTTGCCAAGTCCCAAAATTTACAGTATGAAGCTGCCTTCCTATAAATTGATGGTACAATTCTCATTGAAATTAAAGGCACAGGACTGGATCATAGGAAAACCAAGGATCATGTGCAAGGACTTTGTGTTCTACAAGCAGAACCTCTCACCATTACTGATTGAGTGGTATGAATTAGGACTGACTCCTGCAACTGTTTAGCATTGAAGATAACTTTGGACCTATGGTCAGCCTGACCCTACAACTTCTCCATATTATGGCTGTCTTAATTTTCAGCTAATTAGTCTTCTGTTATACTCTTTGCCTCTGCACCTGATTTGCTCATTGGTTTGTTCCAATGTATGTCCAAGCAAAGCGATAATCCCCTGGAGGACTTCAGCTTCCTTCACCAGTTCCTGTTCTACTTCATCATGCACCAAGTCAATCCCGACTCGCCTCTGCCTAAATGAAAAACGGAAAAACCATCAGCAACATTGTTCAAATGCCTGCAGCTAACAGAAGATGATGAAGCTCAGCTTTCCCCAGTGTTTTAACACCTAGATCAGATTCCACTGCAGAGAGAGACGGGCCTTTAGTTTGCCGTCTTTTTTCTTACTCTAAAGGTTCATTACCTAGATTTTTTTTTCTCTCCTTTAATGCTTTTCTTCTTAATCACCTCACCTGTACAGAAGACACTTCTGGGCAATGACAAGTGGCTCTTTGCAGCTCTCCAAAGCTCTCTCCAGCCTGTTCTTAAAAGTCAACAGTAACTCTGTCTCATGAACAATTTGTTCTAGCTTGCTATCTAATTCTTGCTTCCAGAATTTTATTTCTTCCCGTCTCTGTTCTGTAGAATCAAAATTACAAACATGTATTAATACAAGTCCATCTTATGAGCCAGAGGACTGTAGCTCAGATCTTAGACATGGCTAAAAATAGACTTATTCCATAGTGGAGTGCATATAGTGCTGCGGGCTATGTGGAAACAGTTTTGCAACCTTGTGTCAGGAGGTTTGGTTAAAGTAGCTTTCTGTGTGTTTTGTTGTAAAACTAAAGAATCTGCCTCAAAATATTTTATAAAGTATTTTTAATTTCTCCGTGACATCAATGAGCATGGCATTGACATATACTTCTGTTCATTATCAACTAATATACTAAGTCCATCTTAAACATATAGCTCAAATAACACGTCTTGATCCTTGCAGAAGACATGGGATTACCTATTTTCTTGTTGACATCACTTTGGGTTTTCTGAGTTGTCTTTTCTATTTCATCCAGCAGCCTCCAACTCTCAGCTGTCATGCATTCTGACCTGGATTTCTGAGACTCTGTACTGGCACGCTGCATCCTGTTTGCAGTGTCCCATTCTGAGGGATGAAATTTAGATGGATCTTGCAACAGTCTGGCCATTGCTACTTGGAAAGTTTCTGGATATAATGCAGCTCAGTTCTTGGAATGTGGAACCTGAAAACAGAAATGGCATTATATTTGGCTGCAGAAGCAAGAAGGGGAGAAGACAGGTCTGTGAGGATGAGAAATATTTTGTTTCTTTTACCTGCAAAATTACGCTGATATGAAAAGAATAGATTTCTTGTGCAAGGCTCCCCAAGTCTTTGCTGACACGTAGGGAATAGCATTTGGAGGGGGAGAAAGAAGAAACAAGAGAATTTGTGAGTGTAATTTAGGAGAAGTGGAACTAAGAGATAAAAATGGACTATCTGCAGTAGGAAGGAGAAGGGAAAGGAAACCTGTGAAGGAGGACAGAATTACTGAACAAGCAGTCACAGAAAACAGAGAAAAGGTGAACAAATATAAAAGATAAATAGCCTCTCACAGGTTGGAGAAGTAAACACCTTTCAAGAATATGGCTGGAGAGATGATTAAAACCTATATTTTAAAAAGAAATATAATCATAGAATCATTAAGGTTGGAAAAGACCTCTAAGGTCATTGAGTCCAGCTCTTAATGCAGCATGGCTGTGTTCACCGATAAACCATATCCCCAAGTGCCAAATCTATGTGCCTTTTGAACGCATCCAGGGATGGCAATTCCACCACTTCCCAGGGCAGCCAGTTCCAATGCCTGATTAGGTGATTTTTTCCTAATGATTAGGGAAAAAAAACCCAAACCGCAACAAAAAACCCCCAAACCAAACCAACCAACCAAAAAAAAACCCCACAATCACACAAAACCAAAACAAAATAAAACAAAGCAAAACAAAAAACAAAACCAACCAAACAAAAAACAAACCCTAAACCAAAACAGGACCTGAAAAGCTGAAGGAGGAAATTCAGCAGGCAAATGAGGAAATGGAAAAGCCCAGAAAAGGCTAAAGTAGAACAAAGAACAAAGCATATTGGGGATACTCGTTTAATGGCGGGTGAAACCAATGGCCTAAATTTAGGCAAAGCTGTTTGATTATGAATTTTCCTATTCCGGCACTGTGATCCTCCAGTGTTCCTGAGACAGCTCCTCAGCCTAAATGCACATAGTTGCTCCCCAGCAACACACCGCTCTGCCCACACTAAATATAGCACAGGTACCCTTAACCCAACCCCATTCTCCCTCACACACCTCTTGAGTGATACTGCTCCTCGACCGAACAGTTCCCAGGTTCAAAGCCCGGCAAAGTGCCAGGTCCTCAGTTCCCCTTCACTAGGAGGGGTCTTTCAGTCTCAATCTCCTCAGCAGCAGAACAATTTCTTTTTAAATGTGCAACTAAATATTGCAGGAGGTGGCTCAAACAGCACGGAAGGTAAACAAACTGGCTGCTGTGGGAACTACACCACCACCACTAGCAGCCGGGTGCTGTGGCACTGGGTGGAGGAGGTACAGCACATACAAGCCAGTGGTGCTTCATTTCACCCACTCCCTAATAAGATCTATCTGGAAAAAGACAGGTGGTTTTTGTATATTATTTTGAGTTAGTTCCCAGAGCTATGGACAGTAGTTTTGATTTGATTTGTTGTAGAAATGCATAAAGATTGTGAAAGCAAATGTGTGTTAAGTATCTAGCTATCTAAAATGTCAGTCATAAAATATCCATAGGAGTATCCATCATCTTTGTGCCAACTATATTCTTCCCTGGGAGAAAAGATACTCGGAGCCAGACAGAACAGATGAAGGAGATAAAGAGCATGACATCGGATGGTACAGTTATGTCCCCTCCATACAGCTCTGCTATAGTTTAGATCAGAGCAGGTTTCTCAGAGTGAAACCTGGTATGGTTCAAAGAGATCACAAAATTATAAAGAAGCAAGTAACATTGGTCCAAAGAAGTAGAGCTGTTCCCAGACAGAAAAGCAGGAAGCAACTCAGTTGTTGGCTGCAAATACAGCGCAGTGACAGCTAGAAAGCTGCTAATTCTCTTTCTTCTATTTCAAACAGTGGTCAGTAAAACTGGTAACTACAGTGCCTTGCATGACAGCTGACATGAAAACAGAAATATGGCAAGTACTCCAGGGGGTTAAAAAAAGAGTTTCAGCTAAAGAAACACTGTCTTACAGAAAAACTGCAGGTATTTCAGAGTTACGCAGAGAAAAATACAGTCTTCAGAAGACAGGGTCAACATTAGAACAGAAGCCGTTAGCCTGAGAAGAGAAGGACTTAGAGATTCAAGAAGCAACAGAGATTGGGTGCAAGGTAATCAAGGAAAATAAACAATATATGCTAACTTGTGCAGGGGGATGGAAAGCTGCAGTCACAGCCACTGAGCATGCTTCTGATTCCCAAGGAAAAGCACAACTGTGACTAGGCTGAACAGTGATCAGACTCAATTACAAAGACCACTACTGAGGCAGAGCTGTAAATCAATTCATATGGCACTGCACACATGAAGTCTGCAACTATTTGTACAAAAGGGCAATGCTTCTGTGGGCTGTCCCTTGATTTGTACATTCGGGCCCCGTTGGTCTAGGTAGACTTTTTTTTCCTCCATGGATTTTTAAACAGATCATCTACATTGCATATTAAAACATGTTAATTAAAAGCAGTATTTTTTTTTTCACATGAACAGCTGGAGCAGAAACTGGAGCTCTTTCCATAATAACTGGAAAATTTCCAATTACTTCGGTAGATCTGAACTCAAAGCTAGTTTGAACAGAGGTTTTACCTTGGTTCCCATGAGTCACAGAGTATGGATCAGGCTGCATATTAGTCATCTGCCATAAAATTTGATTATTTCTATTCCCAGTAACATTCCAAGGCTTTTAGAAATACTAGCAAATTTAAGAGGTACGACCAAATGATTCACAATGAACTGTTGAGAGCGGCATTTGAGAACAGTGAATGTCATGTTTCTGAAAACGTGCTCAATCACCTGGAAAGCTGAGGAATCCCCCGAGTGATGGTTCTCCACGACATTACTGTGAGACCGGTGGGACCGGTCCGTTTTACTCTGAAAACCCATTATCTGATGCTGTCCTGCCCCGGATTGTAGCGATGCCGTCACAAAGTAATTAAAGCTACAAACCTTACATCTGTTCTTCAATGTCTGCTATCGTAAGAGACTATTTCCTTTTAATCTGTAAATATGAAATTTACAACTGATCCTGCAATAGGAATTATACTACAAAAGACAGCCTTCGTTTTACCTTAGATGGTTTTCTTTACCGACTTATAGGGGTAGCAACCGGCTCCACAGCCGCCGGGGCTGCGCGCACCGGACGGTGCCCCCGCGCGCCGCCCCTCCCCTCCCGCGCAGCCTCCGCCGCCGAGCCC
>VZRZ01004465.1:558241-585899 GCA_013398175.1 Climacteris rufus
GGCTCGGGGCCCGCACAGCGGCGGCTCGGGCGGGGCCGTGCGAGGAGGGACGCGCTGCCGGGTGCGCGGACAGCGGTATCGCCCTTTCACACCACCTGTAAGCGCCCAGGTACGGCTGGGTGAAAACGCCAGCCCTCCTCTGCATAGCACTATGGGCAGGCTAACACCAGTTCACTTACCACTTTCCATTGTAATGTCTTTTAAAAGGAATTTACAAACGTGCGGTTCCTCGCCTTGTGAATTTTTGTCTGGATATATAAAGTGGGTTCATTATTTGTAAAGAGGCCAAGTCCTCAGTCTGGAAAAGTCTCATGTTTTCTGTGGAGGAGTCTAAGTAACCACCATTAATGAGATTAGATGTAAATTAAATATGTTGCCGTTTTACTTATTGGGTGCATGAAAAATACTGTGGATATCTTCAGAGAATCGAACTGTCAGCTCAACTGCTGCCACTGTGTGTTGAAGTAGGAGAGTTCTCTAGGTTGAGCTGATACTACAGCATCATTAACTGCTTTCTTTCAATATTGCTGAAATTGCAAAGCAGACTACCGTAACAGGTCTGAAGTCTGCTGTCCCACTAGCATTCAAAATAAGCTATGAAGAAACGCTGAGAGAGCTGGGGCTGTTCAACCTGCAGAAGGCTTAGGGGAGAGCTTCCCGCAGCCTTTCAGTACTTAAAGGAGGCTTCTGAGAAAGATGGGGACAAATTTTTCAGTAGGGCATGTAGCGATGGGACAAGCTTTAATGGTTTAAAACTAAAAGGGGGTTGATTTCGACTAGATATAAGGAAGAAATTTTTTACAATGAGGGTGGCAAAATACTGGCACAGGTGGCCCAGAGAGGTGGTGGCTGCCCCATCCCCAGAAACATTCCAGGTCAGTTTGGGCTCAGCTCTGAGCAACCTGATAAAGCTGAAATCATGGGATCATAGAATGATTTGGGTTGGACCTCCCTGTTTGTTGCAGGGGAGAATTGGACTAGATGACCACCACAGGGACCAGTCATGATGATCCTTGTGGGTCCCCCTCCAGCTCAGAATATTCTATGACTCTATGTTAACTCCACTGAGGATTTATTTAGACATAGGTCTATTTTAGCATAACTGAAAATGGCTTTTAAATGCACCTTACACTTTAAAATTACCTCTGTAAGCCAGACCAGGTTTAAGTTAATGATACAGACTGAACCTTTGGGATAGTTTTATACCTAATTACATATATCCAAGAGTTTGCATGGGTTTGAGCATATGTTTAGATTAAGCACTTTATTGGAAATGTCACACAAAGGCAGAAGTGAGGAAGGACATTCATCCAGTTATTATACTTTAAAAGAGGAGGACTTTCCTGCTGTGGGAAGCCATATACAAACATAATCTTAAAAAGTAGATGATGTCTCTGCTGACATTATCTTGAAAATACTGCACAGAACAACTGTTGTAGCCTTTAAAAGTAAGATCAAGTTGTCAATAAACAACCTTAGATATACTTTTAGACGCAATGCAGAAACATTAGAGAAGTTAAGAAACAATCAATTTGTGTAAAATATATACTATGCCAACTTAATGTTCTTTTATCACTCATGCTAAACACATTATACATATATACACACGTTCTGCATTTTTTAAAAATAAAGATACTAAAACATCCATTGGGAGCATACATTATATACTTTAATTTCAATTTAATCATATAATCAAATAGTCAAGGTTATTCATATAGAGCAGACCTCTTAAAGCACAAAGCTGTTAAGTTTTTCTGAAAGTATGTCATGGTACTATTTCCCTCATCTTTTTACACACGAACAACTAATAGATAAACTCAGCTTATAATCTTCAACTTCCCTGCAATCATTTTGCTGGTAGGTCCCAGGTATCTTTACCATCACCCTCTGAAGCAGGAAGACTTTAGAAAACCTCTACAAATACCTTTTGGGCAGCTGCGAAAACAAGCTAAATTACAGAAAGGATGTAAATTCACCCTGGTGAATTGGCAATAATTTTACTGTCTAAAACTTCTTTTATATAATAATATGCTATTAGGCCTAAATTGGCCAAGCACATGCTTTTGTCCTTAGCACTCACATCACACAGTAAAATCATCCATGACCTGGGACTGTGAAGGAATGCGATGTATTAAGGCAGTATTGCCCCTCTTTTCGTGGTTATGATGGAACTTGGGTCTGTTAGTCAATAAAAAGTATTCTACCATAAGAATGTAAATAGGTGTATTGTGCCGGTTGTGGATGGATTTCTCATCATGCTTAATCCAAACTCCTCCAAAACATAAACACGATGTGTTAATCCTTACAGTGCATTTGGTAGAGCTACACCTGCAGACTTACTTCTCAAAATTATGGTCGTTCAAGACAAGGTAAAAAACTGAAGACAATGGCACTTATATGCTAACAAAGTGGTTGCTTCATTCATGGTTTCTTAAGTAAACTTGACTAGAAAGGGAGACTGAAATAAAATCATATTCCAAATGCAATTGAACTTCTGTACTTTTTTTAACTGAAATTCAGAGCACACAGCATCATGACTGGAACAGAAATCTTCTAAGTAAAGGCTCTATGTTATTTTTACTGATTTCACTTGGTTATCTCTCACATCACTCCAAAAAGATGCAATAAATCTGAAGAGCGCTTTTTGCTATAAATTGTCATCAATACAGAACGAAATTAATCTTTCTAAATATCGACAGAAAGAACAAGTGCAGGTTAAAAAACATTCTCTAGCATCAGCAGAGGACTTGTGGCTTTCAGTTTTTACTTTCTGTGAGCCTGTTCTTAGGGAAGAAATAAAAGGCTTTTTTAAGTATGCTTTTTAGTGGTTTTGTTTTTAACATTCCCTGTAAAAACAACACTGTTGATTTATCAAAAAGAAAGCCAGAAAGAGTGACACGACCATTTTGTCCAGTAAATCTGGAATAATCTAACTGTATTGTGGTTTTAATGCTAACTTCACTGAAAACTGAAACTAGTGCAAGGCATTTCAAAATTCCCACATCTTTCATATATTGTTTTGCATATTGTTCGTCTACTTCAGAGTCAGCATACAAACTGAGCAAGTTGTAAAGAGTTCACTCCTGTCCACACTGAAGAGCTGCTCTCCCCCCGAGTCCAAGTAAAAGCACATTACAGGCTTGTTTCTATTACAGCTGTTCAGAAGATTTTGTACCTTGCTGGCTCCCACCTTGTCTGCAATCCTAAAACCACGTGAACACACGATCTCAGACAGAGAACAACCCCAGCTGTTGCCAATCTTACCAAGACATTAATTCAGGACACAGTAGATGCTTTAGCAAGCCTCTCAGCAAATCACAGTAGATTTGACCATTACAGACAAATGCCAGTACATAACATACTAGTCATCTGTCACCACACTCAACAGACAGGAGGTTATGTTCCCTTTATGCTTTAAGGGAACAAAACAATGCCTGTTCGATCCGTGTGTGTGCGTATGCTGGAGCGGAGGGGTAGGGTTGGAGGAGAGGCAATATTGCCCTAGTGGTTGCGTACTCTAGGTTAGTATTTGCTAAACAGAATTTTCCTTGTCCATCTGTTATTTCTTTTGCCACTATGGTCAACGGAGAAGTGACACTGAAGTTTTACCTGCATTTTAAGAGGGACCACCTTCATAGCAGAGTTACTTGTCACTGCCTAAAATTGTCCCCAGCCTTACAGAGATAGAAGCAGCAAATTAGCTTCCTGTGATCTTAAAACATAAAAATCTTAAAAATCCAACCTACTACTAAGCACCAAAATGACAGCATTTGCCTTTGCCTATGTTTTTTAGTCTTTTTCAAACCTATTTCTGTATTACTGACATGGTGATGTGATCAACACTTCAGGTCACTGCTCAGCAATAAGTCAGTCAGTCAGCCACACAGCTGAATGTACGCAAAGGGACAGTAAAAAGCAGTAAACAATACAGTGTTCCATTTGCAAAATGTTGCTCTTCCCATTAGCACACTGTCCTTGACCCTTCTGGCTGGAGAGGTGTTGATGGTTTTATTCAAAACGTCGTAGATGACTGTACAGAGACTGGACATAGGTGAAGACACACATGGGATCTGGCTTGTGACCCATCACCATCATATCTTCTACTTCTATCAGGCGATCGCAGTGAGCCATTTTCCTGTAGTAATAATAAAACAGACACGGCAAATCAAGAGTTACATAGCTGCTTCCAAGATTCATTTGCTGCTCTGATTTGAGCATCACTGAAACGTTTAAGAAATAGTGAGGTTTATCAGCAACATTTCATTTCACAATGAACAGGGTCAGGTTGGACATTGTTATTTTTGTGACCACAGAATATTCCTGTTCATTCTCTCTCTACCTTTATTCTGGGATCTGATCTAAAGCCCTGTAGGGTTGTGGTTTTTTCACTATCATTCAAGTTCCTGATATCTGTAGCATGTAGCCCCATCTCACACTTCTCCACCCACGTCTCACTTTTTGGTCAATATATAGGAAGTTCCAAAATAATGGAAAAACTCAGGAAGAGATGGGGATATGCTGATGAAGGCCCTTGTGGCTGTGAACTGCTTGTTCTCCACCACCCCCATATCTTCAAGATATGAATGAGCTGGACCGGCAGAAAGGAACAGATCTGCAGAGGCTTAGGGTGAAAAATCTCACAAGAGCAGGAAGCAATTTGATCAGCAGAGCTAGTACTGGAGTGAACAGCAGTAACTGAGAAAATAACCTTTTCTGGCACTTGAATAAATCAGCTTAAAGGCAATCATAGCTATGAATAGCAATTTCTGTAGATACCTATCACCCAGTGTTTCTTAGTGTTGTGTTCATGTTGTCTTTTGTTCTCCCCTAAACTTACTGTTTACATAAATTGACATAGAAGAACACTGCAGCTTTCCTTTGAGAGTTGTAGATAGTTTTAGTTTAAAGATCAATCACCTAAAAGTATCATAGAATCTCTTTCAACTCACTGACAAGCAAAGAATTGTTTTTATATATACATATGTGTACTTACAAAAAAACTTCTAATTCTCAAATTAATTCCTTTGCTAGAGGCTGTAATAAGGAGAAACAACATTATGTGACAAATCTGGAAAGGTTTTTTTCTGACTGGCCAATGGCAAATCCAGTTCTGTAAGCTACTGCATTAGCCACATATTCCTACCGCCTGTTATCATTTAGAAAAAGCGTACCAAACCCAGCTGCATACCCCATGGAGTATTCTTACTGTAAGAATCCTGTAGATACTAGCTCACAAAAGTTACTATTTCTGACTGACAAGTTCACACCCATAACGACTTTAACTGCCTGTTATGCAGCATCAAAAAGAATCTGGATAATGTGACTGAGGGTATTAGCTCTGCCTGGTTTCAGAAATGCAGTTGCCTGATTGAGATATAGAGAATCTCTCAGCCTTGATCTCTACTCAAACTGAATTCAAACTTCATTCTTTTTCAACCAAAGCAACATAAAGACAGAAGAGAAGTCTCCAAAATGTTCTATGCATTCTTTATGCAGATCTTTATTACCTTTTCTGGCATGATACATGCAAGCTAGCGATACAGGATCTGCAGGAATAATAATTAAACTCTTCACTGCTGCTCTGGTGCGTTAGACTTGAACTGCAAACACTTCGCAGAGAACTCATGTACTCACTCAGCCACGGTGAAGGCCAACTCAAAGTTCTGCTTGCGATTAGCTGGGTCAAGCTTATTATAATCAAAAGCTTCAGGGAAGAAAGAATGCACAAGAGCACAGAATGCCATCCCATCATTCCAGCTTGAGGAGAAATTCTGGAGATCAATGTGCTGTCATGATAAAAAAACACACATGTTAATGCAGCTCAGGGGAACAAGTAAGAGCAGCTGCTTTTGTGCAATACAGTTTTCTATCCTTCTTTCCCACTAATGAGAGGAAGAGCAGAGGCTTTATTCTTTTCTTCCCCTCTTTGTATATCTATTATATTATTGGTATTCTGGGAAAAAAAATGGCACATTTAGCATGAAAGCTTTTTGCCTGAAATACCCAGATGCAATGCAGACACATAGTCAAGATCCCCGATCCAAAGCCCACTGAAAATACTGTGAAGAATCTCATAAACATCAGTGAGCTTTGGAGCCCGCGCAATGCACCAGCTCAGTATCTGTGGAAACTAAGGACACTGCTTATATAATAATATAATCATAATCACCCTATAACGGATTTATAATTGAAGAACAGTTCATTTTGTGGCTGTGAATAACACTAGATAAAGACTATGCTTGCTTGCTTTGCCCATTTCAATAGCTGTTTACACACAGATAGATAGAAATATAGGAAGAATCATACCTACTGCACAACCTGATTCTTGAAACAAATTCTTAATGTTACTTTCAACTGCCACAGTGAAAAGAAACATACTTGTGCTTTTGCCTCATGCTGTTTTCCCATCATATAAAATTCAAGCCCCAGCTTTTCTGGTAAGCAGTTAACAGCAATTTTTATTACTTCTGCTTATGTATACTATGATGTACAGTTTAGCAACAATTATGCACATTTAGTAATGTTGAAAAACACTCTACACACACACACAAAATCCCTAGGGAAAAAAACTCTAAATAGCTTTGACAATTGCAGTTTAAGGCCAGGTAAAATGAATAAAATCTCAACTGCTGTATTCTTTTAGTTACACTGATGCAACCTCATAAAAATTTACTCACGGTGTGATTCAAACTCAACCATTTACTACAAATTCACTTGTCAGATACTAATAGAGAGTACTTTGGTTTGCTGTGTAGCGAAATGGCCATAGTCTCCATGTATTCAGAACCAGTCATATATAATGTGAATGCAAAATTCACAGCCTGCAACTAAGTAAAAAAAATACATATGAGCGTATACTGAAGTTTATCTCCATAAGCACAAAAATGTAGGCTTTCAGAAGAACACTAATACATTGCTGTAGTAGACATACAGAATCTCATTCATGCTATCACTGACTTGAAGAGTCACTGACTGACAGTCACTGACTTGACTGTCTTGAAGTGCTGCCCATGCAAACCGTGTTTGCGTTACCCACACAAACTGATGACCTTGAGGAAGTTAACTCATTCTCTAGCATATTTTATATTTGGGGTTTGAGCATTGTTTTTGGCAAATTCCCCTGAAAAAAAGAGAGAGCTGAAAGTGCTAGGGTATCTTCACCTTGTATCCCATGGTTTTTGAGCGACACCAGTCTAACAGAATTTGTTTAATGCTGCTAGCGCTGGCAACCCCAAAACTCAGCGACCTCTTCAGCTTAGCTCTGGATTCTCCTTTTCCTCTGGAAAATTAACAGAGACCAGATTAAATTACATTCTAGAAAAACTTACACCTACTTGTCAGGAACATCTATGCAACCTTGCCCAGGTCAGCCCCTCTCCAGGTGATATTTGAGAAACATGTTGCTGAAACTTCAACTCGTTGGTCCTGCAAGAAGAACTAATTTTTATTTTACTAAAGCCAGAATTTCAAGCCCTCTTCTGTTTAAATCATACTCCCATCACAGTGCATAAAGAAGAGCCCATATTTTTGATCCTCAGTGAATGGTAACAGAAATTCAGTATATTCCCAGACTCCTGTAATGATGGAGCAGGCAGCTTTCACACAGCTCTTTCCTGATAAAGGGCATCCGCTGCTTCAGCTGAACAACTCCAAAGCCAGAGGAATCTGTAGCTGTGCATTTCCAGGGCTTGATCTGTAAAGTCAGTGAAACTTTAAGTGACCTCATATTGTCCCTTAGCTCCAAATCCTACACTGAGAGAGTTCTCCCACCCAGCCATACTCTGCTGGTATTAACTGACCAATTAGTTTCCCATTAACCGTTCTGGAGACAAGGAGTGTGCCATACTTTCCATCATCACGTTCAAATTTCTCGAAAAGTGCTTTCCTGGCCTGTGTTCCTGTAGTCCGTGGGAGCGTCTGAGAGCGCACCAGTTCTCGTCTCCTTTCAACTTGGCGACGTCCAGTGGGAGGAGGCGAACAAGACCTGGGGGTCACATCGCAGTAACTGTCAGTGGCACTGGAGAAACATAACATGAAAAGTATGTGGTAAACAAAAGAGTAACTCTTTGCAGTGCCAGGAGTCAGCACAAAGGTTCAATTGTTGTCTCTAAACCTCCCAAAAGATCCATTTTGAGAAGATCTGAATGAGTCAAAAGCAATTTTAATAAAAATTTTGACACACAACAGCACTTAAAGAAGAGACACTGACATACTATTACAAATAAGACACATCTGGACAAGTCACAAGCATTTTGTAGCACTGAGCAGAACAACAATTAAAAACCTGTAAGAAAAAAAAGAGAAGAAGAAAAGGAAAAAACATTATGGCCACAGAAGAGCACTAAATCCCTTTAATTTCCATCTTCAGGGTTCCTGGACGCTGTCACATTTTAAAATGCAGCTTAAAGAGTAATTCAGAAAGTACTTTTGAAATTTTTACTTACAGTGCACAGAATTCTGAGCTTATGTCGGTGTTGTTTTGCTGCCTGCAAGCTGGTAATTTGATCAAGAAACATAGGATTATATTCTAACCGGTGTTCAATTGAGCCATAAACTGCTTCATTAGCATTATCAAAGCCACACACTGCATTTGGAAATGTTCCCTATGACAGAGATGGGGAAACAGCCAAAGAACAATGACATAGGTGTCACACATTAATTTAGATTAGAATTAGAATTTTAATGTCACACATTAATACAGAGGGAGGTCAGGTGTGACACCAAGTTCTCTCGGGTGCTCAGCGTATCATTACTCAAATGTGCTGATGTCGGAACGACCTCAGAAGAAATGTAATGCCTAATTTGGGATTATTTTCAAGGCAGATACAGGCCCATCTTAAGAGATTTAAACTGTCTTCTTTCTCATTTTTTTCTTGATGGATACTTTGCACGCTAAGGATGTCTGGATATGCCAAGAATAATTGTGACAGCATGAAGTCCTGTACCAAGGAACTGCAACTCTGAGTTAATCAGGAATGTGTAGTAGTCCTCAGCAATGCGTTCATCTGTGAACTGAACTCTAGGCTAGTCAAACTAAGGATATTTGATGGCAGTCACATGTCGGTTTCCAAAAATAAGCCCAAAGTATGAATTTCAACGCAGCTGAGTATTTTTAAAAGTGTTCTCAAAGGGCCTGACAACTTCCTCCCCCTAATAAAAATCCGCCACTGTCAGGCACTGAAAGTCTTACTGACCAAGACTAAAACAATGTGGAAATTCACGGTTGGGTCTACTTGAAACTAGGATACAAATTTTGTATCCTTTCTCGCCTCTTAGCCTTTATCAGGCTTAAAATGTAGCACCAGGGACTCATTTGTTCTTCAGTGCACTGGTGCGGCACCCTGAAGAAGCCTCTCCAAAAAAAAAAGAGACAAATGTGCTGAGGCTATCCAAAGCTGTCATCACAGGCATGATGTTGATGTGCAGCCTACCGGATGTCTTGTGAAAAGACAGGTGTGAGGATTAACCAATATATGGCCCTGATATAGGAATCAGAAGTACAAAAGAGCAAGTTGTGCAGGGGTTTTAGGGGGAATGAATGGTCCTGAAACTAGACATACAGCATGATATATACAGCAGGCTGCTGATTTTACGTGAGAAGTACAATCAATAAATAACCTGGTATGTTTCACCTCAGAACATTCAGGATACTTATACGAGCACCGCCACGTTGAATGAAAATTACTACGTACAGTACATAACTAGGATGGTTTTAGTACAGATAGTGTGACTATCCCAGTAGTCATTGATTGGTTATTCCCTGAAAGCAGAAGTGTGGTTAAGAGGAATATGCCCGTTTACATGTTGATGCATATGGTACATACATTAAATGTACTACCTCGGTTAACGTAAGGTAACGGGGCAAGTAGGTTAATGTACAATTATACATTCAATGCTTAAAATACAGCATCTGGGACTCACCCGTTTTCCAAGTCAGCAGAACACCTGTCCCTTGAGACTATGTTGACCACAATGCCCCAATAAAACATAATGAAAAATGCATACCTTTCACCTGTTTTGGTTCCACTACACACCGCGTAGTTCACAGTTGAGACAGACTTGGTGACAGAAGTAGCATTCTCTGTATAAAACCAGAAAAGACAAGACGCATTAGTGCAGAAACTTCCTTTCCTCATGTGCTTTCCTGATAGATAGACATGCATTGATTTTTGCTCACCACACTGAAAAGCTGCAGGCCTCTAACTTCCATATGAGCTAACAAGCTGGGGAGGGATTTTTCCCAGAGGTTCAATTCCTCTGTAAACTTGTTGCAGTGCAGCGAGGATAGGGTAAACAAACCAGAAAGGACTGTGAGAGGATGCCTTCGATAAAACTGCGCTGGGAATGTCATATCACGTCAGGCCCTTGTGCAGGCCTCAGAGGAGGGCACACTGCCACAGACGGTTCAGTTAAAGGAAAAAGCGGTGCTACAGCTCAGCTTGCAAAAGTCATTCTAGCAGACAAGTCCCGGGGAGTTTGATGTAATTGAGTGCATAATTTAAATTACCTACTTTCTACCAGCGCAACATTTTCGTTTGTAAAGTAGAACAGACTCAAAGTTGCCAATGTGACTTAAAACCAACTTTGTATCTTCCTCCCTCAACCACTGAGATTCTAACTTTTGTGCTTTGCCTCTCAGAGCTCAGCTCTGGACTCCAGCTATGTTCTATAAAAGCAAAATGAGTGTCTTTCCCAGTTTTAATACACTAAAGCCAAAATTTGCTGCATAAGCCACCGACTTATTTCTTGAAGGCTCCTTCTATACACAAAGGACTGGCATCTTAGAAGCAATCCAACCTAATCACTGTCCAAATCACTCTCTGAAAATGCAGAACTTTCCCCTCTTCTTATAGAAGTGATCCAGATCAACTACGCTTCTAATGTTAAACACACTGGTAAATGCCAGCATACACATGTGACAAATTAGTGACCATTAACAACTGCCAGATATTTACGCAAATCTCAGATCTGTGAAGATAAGGAGGAGTGTGATCCTTCTTCTGGATGGGCTACATCTTTTGCTAAGTAAACTGACACTTGAGACCACTGTGAAATGCCAGTACATTGTGCAGACAGTAACAACTTGGCGACATCAGTCGGAAGTACTTTTGGATAGGGTTCAACTCATCAATTTCAACTGAAATCAGAAATCCTTAAAGCATTTTGTCCTTTGACAAATTCATATTACAAAGGAGACTCGTCTATCCTGCTCAAAGGAATTTGCTTCTATATACATGGGTGGACACACCGCTTTCCAACTGCCATTACCTCGTGTACAGCCACAGTTTTCACTTGATCAGCTGAAATCTTCACTGCTCAAACTCTCTGCCACGCTTTTCTGGCACCTGTGGTTCCCACTGCAGAGATCATCTAACAGTACGCACGTACATCGGTGCGCAAATAAGGGTAAGTACCCCTCACTTTGAACTGACTGAGAATCTGATAGTGTAGAACAAGTTTTCACGATTCTATGAGTCTGCAGACTCGTTAGCAATTTTAATATTACCGTGTACCTTCAAATCAAAACTACATGCTCAGATCTGAATCCCACAAAGAGCGTGGAATCGCTCTCAATTTGTGTTGCATAAGGGCTGACAGGAACACTCACCTCCAGTGGCAGATGAATCCATTGTTCTCATTGTATTTGAATTCCAGTCCTTCACTGTATCAGCACAAAAAAAAGACAAAGGAAGGTTTTACTACGTTCTCAGCTCTAATAAGATAGAAGTTGAAAGGATAACGTGCAATTAATCCTTATCTCTTGTTGGCAATCCCATTTGGTCTCCGGTAATTTTGGACCCATGTATATAGTCCAGTTTATAAGTGTCACAGCCAAGGATGAACAACTTCAATATGATTTTTTTTTTTTAACTCAATTTCAGTATAACTAAGATTTGGCAATCACTGACGTGTCTATGTGTCAGACTGCTGTCGGTCATTCCTTCCTCCAAATGACTACTGGAATCTGCCTAACTTTTCCAGGGGCCTCAGGTCTCAAAGCACTAAAAATGTCTACAAATTTCATTAAAATAGTTGGGCGTGTTTAAGAGATGCAGTAATTTATTGAATTCAGTAACTGTGCTGTAAGATATGCTTCACTAAAAACTCAACTATATTAGGCAGCAAAAATTCACAGCAGAAGTGACATTACAGCTTAAAACTCTAGCTAGGACCCACAATATTCCAAATAGGAGTGTCCCACCATGGGACATATAGCCACAGAAGCAAGGTCACAGGACAATACTCATAGCACCAGTTGAAGTTAGGAAACAGGATGCAGCTTCAGCAAGCTGTATTTGTCTCTTTTACCTGGCTGGTTGGAAGTTTTTACTGCCATAGCATTTTTGCTCTTGCCCTGTCCTAGCAGGCCAGAAGATGCATTATTTGTTCCTGTTAAACAGATGTTCTCTCCTGAAAACTTCTCAGATGTCCTGGTTACTGCAGTAACGGGAAGATGGGGCATCTGTAAGGTGACTGCAGGGGCATGGGCTTCAGGGGAAGAAGATTCTGACATCTGAAAACAGGTCAGTTCATGGGAGACTTTTGCCTGACCTGAATAAAAAACAGGAGAGAAGAAGTACATTTGTTTGCAGATTTGTAACAAAGTTACAAACCAATTTCCAAGCAATAACTTTATCTTACAAGTGACTGGAACTATTCCACCTAGTTCTCCCTGTGAAACATTATACCATTTACGTTGCAGAAATGACCCTAGTGCAAGTGATCCTTGCAGCTATCACACTTCTTCTACATGAATCTCAGCAGGAACCATGTCTTCAGATCATTAATATGCTAGCGTTTGCATTTGGTAGGTTCTCTTCCTCTGTGCAGCCCTCACTCCCAATTTCCTGCCCCGGTTAAGGAGGCAGCATTTTTGTTGTTTTCGTGGTTTTATGAAATGCTGTACGACTGAGTTTTCTCTAAATGGAGATAGTAAGTCCTTCCTCCACTAAAGGATGATGGAGATAGTAAGTCTTTTTTCCACTGAAGGGTGACGGAAGCGGACGGGTGACTTGCAGGGCTACAACGGCACCCAGCATAGCAGGCCTTACCTCTGGTGTCCTAAGTTAATGAGACAGTAATAGTCTCTAATTTACAAAACACCATAGTACATGCTTAACAATAAGGTTGAAGTTTAAATGGTAAACTCCTAATTAGGAAATACAGTATTGCTGCCACAGGACAATATCCATCCTGAAACCGTAACAGATTCTAACAGTTCCAGCATGTAAGATCTGCTCCGTAACTGCCAGGATGAGGTATTTTACAAGCAGTGCTACTTTATTTCATGCCCTGTTCCTACCTGATGATGAAGATCGATGCCCATTTTCAATTATAGAAGAACTAAAAACTCTTCTAAACTCAGGTTTCTGGTGGTCATCCAGGTCTACGCTCTGTGAGAACGGACAACAGACACGACAACTAAATTTCAAACAGCAGCAAAAGTGAGAATATCTGCCTCAGTGGTGAGAAACACCTGCCAAGAACAGGTCTTCCTTGTTCTAGCGAGCACAATATAAGAAGGAAACAATTACCTAACACCAAGAGCCAAGGCTGCAAATGAATCATTCGCAATGCAGGACTTACATCGATCTTCACACACTTGTCCTTATGGACTCCATACACCTAGGAAGTGTTATCTTTTGTTAGATAAAGGTATCACCATCTACTGCGATGGTGATAAACAGAAGACTCCGTGTAATAGTGAAGAAATGGATTGAGATTCCATGAAAGAATGCTCTGCATTTTTTTCTATTTGCTGTAGAAAAAAATACATTATGAAAACGTACTATAAAAGCATTACATAAAGTAAATATAATCCTCGGACATTACAGCTATATTATAACCTGTAACTTTTGTAAGGATAGTTTTTTTCTGGGAAGAGCATACATTTTCCTCATAATATTTGCCAATGTAATTCCAGAAAAATCAGCGAGGCTTTTTTTTTTTTTGTGGGTTTGGTGGGAGGTTTTGATTTTGTTTTTTGAGTTTTGTTTGTTTGTTTTACTGATTGATCGGTTGTTTTTGGTTGGTTGGTTTGAGGCTTTTTGGGGGGGGAGGGACAGGGGCCATGTCGAACCATGAGGAACTATGTGATTTTTGTCTGTGTAACTAAAGAAAGAAGAAACTGCTTCACAGATACACGATTACTTCATTTTTAAAAATGCAACTTCCAAGAAGCAGCAGCTACAAGTAGTAGAGAGAAATTCTCCAACACAAAGTCCACGAAAAGGTTTTAACTGATTCTAGACAGCTATCTATCTATAAGATTGGCCAAAAATGTCACAAATAAAGAAAAAAATCTGTAATGTGCCATTATAAATATAATGCAAAATTCTTATCATCTCAATCCAAACAAGTTTCGTTTTGACAGAAAGACTGACAATAGATACTGAATATTTTATACTGCACATAAGTATAAAAACAGCAGAACATAATAGAAAAGGCAAGACACATGCTTCTAATAAATTAACTTGCCTCTGCTTTTCATACACAGGAAATATGGACCAAACTGGTGATGTGACAAACTATTCTCACAAAAACCAAAACGTACACACACACACACACATATATATACAAAATACAGAAACCACGTGATCACGATAAATCAACAGAAATATTTTCTTGGAACTTGTATGCTGTTTACCATGCATCTCTTTACACTCATCCAAACAACTAGTAACAGCCGACAATAACATTAATGCACCTTGCAGATTTTTAAAAACTGTTTTATCTTGTTAGATGCTGCAGAGTGCACTTGAGATACTGGAACTTTCGTTACCTCAAATACAAATCCTAGTCAGCTTCTGGTAAATATGGTCTGAGAACTCGCTAATAATTTGTTAATTACTATTAGATTACAATAAGGCAGCCTAAACACAAATCTCTCATAGGGTATACAGTTGTGGGTTTAGAGTCACATCTTTCTAGATCCTAGTGTCAACCTCCAATTGATTTCAATGGCACAGAGGTGTACGTAGCAGAATTTGAGCTACACGCCTACATTACTTAAGTGAAGGAAAATCCTTCATTTGACTTTAAGGTTGGGCTCTACAATCTCAGATCACAGTCAGCATCCCAGCTTTTCGAGAACACGGCATAATTTGGAGAAACCCCATTAAATCTGACTTCAAAAAGAGGACCTACTGCCTTGTCACCAAGTGTCTTATAAAGATGTACTAGAATAAAACACAGAAAAAATCGGTGGCAAGAGACTGAGATACTATGAACTGTATTTAAGGCTCAGCTTGGATGGTGCATTTTTTTATATTGGATTGTATACTATTTTTTCACCTGGGGTTTGATTCTCATGACACTTTATTTTTATGCTAAGTGAGGAAAAGAGACAGGATGACCTAGATACGAACAGGACTGGAAACTTCCTGAAAATGTGGCAGATAAAGTTTTCACAGCTAGGAGCTTTCACTTAATTCTCTTGCCTAGTTTATAAGTCTATGATCTTCCAGGGGCTATAAGTGCACTTACACGAGCTACTAGGTAAGAGTGCAGAGGTTCCATGATGAGCCAAGCCATTCCTTAGTCTGTTTACCACCAAAATGCAGAAGAAGCTGCTTTTCTTTGTTTGTTCCTTAAAACAACAGCCAGTCAAACAACCGATCGTGCCTAACACCATGTTTTAGCCCAATATTGCTTAGAGGCCTGTTAACAGAACTGACAGATTTCCACCAATGCCCAGTGAAGGCTCGACGTGCACCTGAGGTAGCTGGGAGTTAGAATGCCCATTCCAAAACTGCTTAGCCTGCCTTAAGGCACACTGCAAGTTTTACACCTGAAATCCATGATGATGTTCATTTTATAAAGCCAAACAAAGTTAAATTTTGCTTTGTTATAATTTTCCTCTGTATTTCTTATTTAAAAGAAGGGAAAATAAACTAGATTGGGGAAGTTGGACCATTCAGAACTTAAAAAATTAACCCCATTCTGACCAAAAACAGGACACTCATATACAACAAAGCTGAACTCTTTAGATAGTTACCACACTCAGATGCAAAAAGAAGTTTTTTTGCAAAGCTAGTCTGCAAACTTTTTTCACAACGTCACCAAAAGAACAACTTCTTTAAATTAGTATTTTTTTCTCCTGACCATCACAAATATTCTTCAGTTTTACACCATCTGCTATCCCCACAGACAATGCTTCCAGTTTTACACCATCTGCTATCCCCACAGACAATGCTTCCACCCACACACACCGTCTGACTTACTGCCACTAAGATGGATCTGTGTAATTGTATCCAGATATTTTAATTTCTGAAAATAAAATTATTTTGAAACTTGCATATCTATCACGAAAAAGGTACTGTGCATGAATAAATTCAATTACCACTAGCTGCCAGGACTGAGAAAATTACAACAAATACTAATTATAGAAACCACACAGAGTCAGGGGTTCATAACTTTTATTGCCGTGTTTAGTGTAATTGAGATCCTAGTCAACAATTATTGCCCATATCCAGAACTGAAATGTAAACCATAACCAAGGTAGCTCCCTAGAACTCACCCATGATATACAGTTATATCTGTTTAGCCATTTGTGTCAGCCATTATGACCTGAATGTGTAGAATGCCTGTGCAGGCTATAAACATCAATCTACTTTTATAAGCTGGGGAGGTGGGGGTGGGCAAAACAGTCAAATGGCACAGTCATTGCAAAGATCATGTAGCATTCTACACACTGGACTGGTTTTCTAATGCAATAACAAGTGCTGCATTAATTTATTTCATGCAAACGCGATTACCACATTTTGGCTAACAGTGCCAAGGAAGAAACTGATACCAGGCTGGAGGATGGGGAAGAAGGCCCATGTGCTGACAGAACACTGGGAGGATCTGGGATCAGATTCTGATGTGCACTTAGTAGTGTCAGGCTAAAGTACTTTCAAAATCCATTTTGGACATGCCAAGCTTCTGACATGTGTTTAGCGATACGACTTCTGTCAGTGCTGGCTACATGGATTATAAATAGCAGAGGGGTAACTACATACATCTATACTTAATAATAAGAGGTACTCATGTAACAGCAACGTGATGAAGAACCGGTGAAGTCGAAGAAAAGAAAGTTAACGCTAATATTTTTCATGTCTTATCCAAGCCTGCTTTTAGAATTAATCTTTCTGTAGTTCAGAGGTGTCCATGTAACGGAGGGCGGTAATACTTCCCATAGTTGTAGCACTGCTGGAATTCCTCCTTTGCTGAAAAGAAGTTACACTTTGGACATCCATAAGTAGAAGCTGCAATTATCGTAAGCCAGTAGTGAAAATCCTATGCATTCAGAAAAAGTAAGCACCAGATCACAAGATTAGAAAGAAAATAAATACAATTTTTATTTCCTCGCTGAGCCTCAAAGGTGCTTGTCTGTTATGTCTTCAAGCTTTTGTCTGCAACAAGGTCAAACTGTAGGAGAATGAGAGACACAAATGAGATTCCTCTCTCTCAAAGGAGAGATTTCAGTCATTCAATGTCTTTCATAAAAGCACCGACTATCACAAGGCTTATGATACACATCACTGGATCTAGAAATGCTGTTTATGAGAAGTACCTCCCCCTCTTCTTACATATGAGAGACTAAATTGACGCTTCACTTTGATAAACAATAAAATCACCACTGACTGCCACAAAGGCAAGATTTGACATTCTCTTCCTTGCATATAAAGAGACCATTGATACATCAGATACAGAGAATAATGAAATCTGTGAGGAAATGCAAACAAGCCTGCAAGACATCAGCAAGAAGTGCACCACATTTACCCCTTAATGCTACTACTAGAAAGCCACTGTCCATCAGACAACACAAGTATTCTCTATCTGTAACTGACCCTGCAACTTGAAGAAAAAGCCTTCAACGCCAGAAACATATTAGGAAAGCTTTTGCACTGAAGAAAAACAGTAGAAGCACTTTTTGTAGAACCTGTTTTGAAGTAAGGCTGGATATAAATGGACAGGAGGGAACAATTATCCCTTGGCAGCTTCAGCAGGTGCCTGTGGCTGTGTCACAGTGAATTAAAACAAAACAAGCAACAACAACAAAAAAAATCTAGATAAGGATCAAGGCAACCTTGAAATGCCACCATTCCAAAAGGATACTTGCACGAAGTATAAGAGAATAATAAAGTAATTAAACCAACAGACTTCCCTTATCAAATATAGGAATTGAGATAGTTAGGAAATATAGTATGTAATGCCAGGTGACTGTTGGATCATGTAATCTCCCTGTCATTATAGAATCATCGAATGATTTGGGTCAGAAGGGATATTAAAAATCATCTTGTTTCAAGCCCTTGCCATGAGCAGGATGCCACTCATTATATCAGGTTGCTCAGGACCCCATCCAACCTCCTCCCTCCAACGGTGACAGGGATGGGACATGCACAACTTCCCTGGGCTTCACCACCCTTTAAGTGAAGAGTGTCTTCCTCACATCTCATCTAAATCTGACGTCTTGCAGTTTAAAACCATTGCCCCGTGTCCTGTCACTATCTGCCCGTAAAAAAAACAAGTCCCTCACCCTCCTTTTTGCAAGCCCCCTTAAGGTATCGGAAGGCCACCGTTGTACGCGACAGCTTTCAAGGACATCATAGCAGAAATTGCCCAGATTAGAATTAAAAGGAGATTAGTGTCCTTACTTCTGAACTCTGCTTGGAACTCCCTGGATTTTTCTTTTTCCCCAATCAAATTACCGGGAAAAATAATCTAGCAATATTAGAAAATAACGGTTCAGACACCAAAGATGCTCAGAATCTCCAGTATTCAATTAATGCTGCATTGACCACACAGTAAAAAGGAACTCAACCAATAAATCTTTTCAGGAGCAAAAGAGCACATCTTGATTTGCTGCTATTTCCAGGTCAAAATTATTTGCTCCTCCTATCTCACACTTCCAGAAGTATTTACTAAGACTAGAAGTGTCGCCAGTTTTATCATAGGTTTATCCAAAAACATACACAGTACCATTTACGGTATTCTGTTTCAAATGCTTTGCTCATATAACCAGAAATTGGAATCAAGTGAAGGAACACTGTTCACTACAGAGAACCTGGGTGACTGGCACAGCAACCAGGGCTTGCTCTTTCACCATTTGTGTGCAGCCATATTAGAACCCGAACCACAAAATCATGTTTTCACTGCACAAATTTGGTGTGTACAGCTGTAGCTGCACCTCCCGTAGTTCTCAGTACTGAAATTCCCTTTCGGTCAGCTATGCTAGCTTGGGAACTTCTCCAACCTAAATACTGAAGAACGATCAGTACTTAAGTGATCTTCCGTGAACCCTCAAAGCAAAGCAGGAAGGTTCCAATCCAAACAAAAGCTCATACTGCGCCTTAACGCAGACCGATAGATATCCACCTAAAGGTGGATATCGCCGTAACATTGAAGCGAGACTTTTCACAGATGGTGAAGTACACAGCACAATGTAGACAGTGATGATAGAGCAGGTGAAATGCTGCGAGGGACCACAATCCCTTGTCCTTCCCGTATCACTCCGGTTTGTACTGCATTCCTTGCCATACAGACAAGCGTGGATAGCTCCATGGAACAAGAAGGAACCGGTCTGAAAGTTGCACGTACGCTGTTTACCTTTGTCACGTGGGGGGAAAAGCAGCAGTCGGTATGAGTGTGTTGGAACAATGCAACAAACAGCAGCTTTACCTTTTCATTTGCCTAGAGGTGGGAAACCCTATGTGGGAAACCCATTCACAAGTCAGGAGGAATGAAAAGGCCTGGAATGCAATACAGACTGTGCTCATTCCCACCAATTTTAGTGAATTTAATTTCCAAGCTGTTCTTTTTTAACCCCAAGCCTGGATAGACCACAGACCAGTTTCTTAAGCTTCAACAGTCTTAAAACCCCCTTAAGAGATGTTTAATCAAGAGTACATGAAATAGGCTGTCATCTGTGAAAGCCAAGTCTCTAATACTCCAGTTTTATGTGACCGCCACATCCTGGCATCAAGCATTGCACGGGAGCTCTCAACTCTTCCCGCAGAGACAGACATCGAAAAAGGATTACACAAAACATCTCAGTACCAGATGAGCTTCCCACTAACTGGGTTTTCTATGCACCAACTTACAATGCTCCATTACGCTGCAGGTAGTTTTATCGCTGGGAGGAATGACTATGTGCAAGTTTAGGTCACGGAGACCAAGACAGCTTGTGTCGACCTCTCAGGGACAAGCTGCAGCAGTGCAGGACAGTGGTCGGACAGAAAAACTGTCTCACTGCAGGAGGTTATCTTAGGGAAACATTACTGCCTGCTATACGCTAAGCTATTGCCCTTTCTGAGCTTGCCAACTGGCAAATGGCATTGCTCGCATGCAGATCCCCCCGAATCGAGTCCAGAAGGGATACACAAATATTCACATATGTACGTATATCGATAGCCAAGACTGCCCCATCTTCTCTCACTTCTAATCACACTGAACTGACAGATTGCCACTACTTTAACCCAGACCCCAATTTGACCTAACAGTGCCATAATCTGGTAGATCTCCACGTGGTATCACGGCTGAGACCATTTCTCAGGGCACCTCCCAAAATACCACTGACCCTGCGCTGTCAAGAGGAACCCCGTGTCCCTAAACGTTACCCCGTGCCAACGCGGTCTGGCAACACCCACGAGGCACCCGTTCATGCATGCCCTTGGCCCTCCCTCCCACCGTCTCCCATGCCACTTACTTGGCTCCGGCCAGCGGCCGCTAGCTTGGCGTGACTAGAGAACGTGCCGTCGGCCGAACCTTGCCCCGGCGAGCCGAGCCCCACGGCCTGAGGGCTGTCCGCCGCCTCGTCCGCCCACTCCTGCGGCAGCCCCGCCGACCGTCCCAAGGCCTCCACCTGCCGAGACAGGCGCTCCACCTGCGCCCGCAGGCGCCGGTTCTCCTGCTGCAGCTCAGAGACAGTGTGTGCCAGGGGGCTGGCGAGGCGCAGCACCTCCTCCACCTGCCGGCCTACCCCCTGCTTGAACAGCTGGATGTCCACATGGATCTCCCGGACGGCGCCCCGCAGCGTATCCTCGTAGCGCCCCAGGACGTCGCAGACGGTCTGTGCCTCCCGGCCGTTCAGATCCTCGATCTCGCCGGCCATGGTGTCCGCGGACGGCAGGCTGCACGGACAGGGGGCTCGTGAGCCGCTAGCTGCAGACGCCCGATAGCCGCCCCTCCTCCCGAGACGTCCTTGTGCCTCCCGGAGGCCCCACGCCCGGCCCCCGGCGCCGCCGGGCACGGCCCGCTGTCCTGAGGCGCAGGAGGAGGTCGGTGGCGCAGGCGGCGCGACCGGAGCAGCCGCGGCACAGAGGGAGCGCGGGCGGTGCGGCTGCCCGGGCTGCTCCGCTCAGCGCACGCTCCTTCGAAGAGGGAGATGTAATTTCGGAAGGCAATGGTGGAAGAAGCAGGGAGAGGGGGCGGGGGCACGGGCTTGTTCACAGCTGCCCCGGGACTTCAGGGCCTGAGGGGGCCGGGCGCCATGGGCTGCGGGCGGGGCCGCGGGAGCGAGGCGGCAGGAAGCGGGCGGCGGCGCCGGTGTGGGGAAGGGAGAGGAAGAAGTGGGAGCTGTGGGTCGGGAAGGAATAGGAGAGAGACAGAACGAGGAAAGGAGGGCTTAGTACTATGTCATTCCCGGGTTGCTTGGACGATGATGATGTCCAAGTATGCACAAATTCTCTCTTCCGCGGGGAACACTGAGGCAAAGAGAATGGTCTTGGAGGGCATAGAGACAGAAATGCACGCACATGCACCCTCGGACAAACTGCTGAAGGCTCACGTGCCCTTTCGTGCGCAGAAACTTGTACACGTACCCAGCATGCTCACACTTAAGCATTTCCCACTGTAGGCTGCAATTTGATGGGCATTAATATTGAGCTGCCAAGTCACCCCACAGGTCCGGTCTGCATGCACGAGGGATGAGAAACACGTTTTTGTCAAACTAGCCAGAGCCACGATGTGGAATGCTCTCGGATGTATTCTTTACTGCAGCACAAGACAAAAAAAGCCTCACAGAAAGAGGGAATCTGGAAGATATTTAAGCAAATTTGCATGATCAGGTATGTGTCAGCACTTTATGTCAGGTAGCTACAACTTCTTTGATACCGTGCAGGGCTTACCGTGTTATTGAATCATTGCCTCTTTCTCTCGCATGCAAAACTTAATCACTTACACACACGGTTACGAGCATGCCAAGTTTGCCAGATGTTTTCAGAACAGTAGGATCTCTGTCTCAGTATCTGATTTTTTTTCCCCTCTATCAGGAAATAAGATTTCTTTTGAAGCACAGGTAATTCAGGACCTCTTTTCAGGTCTGAGCCACAGCCCAAAGACCAGGATCAACGGGTATATTTCTGTTCACTGTGTTTCAATAGTTCCCTAAGCCCTCGTGTTTACCATTTTTTAGAAACAATCTGGAGTACTAGAAAGAAAAGAAAAACTGTCCTAGAACAGCAGCAACACGTCATTTCATTAAAACAGGCTCTGTTTGCTTCCCTACATTTCTCCAAACAAGGTTTCTCAACATTTGGGTACTGTGATAAAACAAATCATGTTTTTGCCAGCAAGAAAGAGATCCCAGTTATCATGTCTTCTGGCATGATTTAGAACCTTGAAGAGCATACAGTTTCAGCTAAATTAGCTGGTAACGTGGCTCAGCTGGATGTCATGGGGAGGATAAACAAATAATACTAAAAATGTGCTGTGATAGCATTCAGGATTTCTAGAGGAAGGATAGCTGGACTGAAAATACTTGGCATGTGGGAAACCAAGAGACGGACTATGTTACCCTCAAAATCTCATTTGGCAAAATCTATCAGCCGGGAGAAGAACCGTGCAGGAAAACCGGACTTAATAATAACCCCGCCAATGTTCTCTTAGCAACGATCCAGTACTACAGCCTCCAGTAATACAACAGTTCAGACAATTTCTCTATCAGCATCACACATGTACATTGTAAGGCGTCCATGTCATTTCTAGAGTATCTAATCTGACCTGCAAGGAAACCAGCATCCATAGAACATGTAAGATTCCACAGTCCATCTCAAATAGCCAGTTTAGCTGTCTTAAGGCAAGGTTCTGCTTGGAAAATTGTAATTAAAAAATGGTACAGCCAGGCACCAAAATAAGGAAAAAGCAAAAGTGTGTTAGTCCAGAACAAAATATGCTCAATTTACACATAGAGAGGTTTTGAGTTTGTCATCAAATAAATGCCAGCCCTACGTGCTCACCAAAGGCATCGATAAACTATTTTAGTTCCTCGAGTCTCTTCATTCACGTTGGGAAATCGGTCAGAGCAGGAACTAGCAACTGGACTTTGGTTTTCCTCTCTGCTACTGACTTTCCCACAATCATTCGGCGAGCTATTGCGTCTCCGACTCCTGAGGCTTAAAGGCCTTTTATGCTCCTCTGCCAAATGCAGTGTGACAGGAAGTGAACGTGACTTCCATATGCCACAAGGCTTCTTTAAAAAGCCACAGTCACGTAAAGAAAAAAGTTGGTTCCTACTCCGCATTAACTGGGATACGTTATTGGGTTGTGTGAACTGATCTGCCTGGACAGCACTGTCGGTGACTTTTTACGTTCACAAGGACGATTAAGCATTGCAGAACATTAGTTGATGTATATGAGGACTTTCTACATTCCACCCTTTGGAAGGTAAACTCCTCTGCAGGGAAGCCCAAGATCACACCTATCATCGCCCCCTAAACAACACCTGAAAATAGAATCCCGTCTGTTTACTCCCTTTGACTAGAGAGAAAGCGTTCCTCCGGATCCGGTGCGATTGTACACGATTGAAACCAGTGTAGGAAAGGTAGGGGAATGCAGCCCACTGGCTTCTGAGTTGTTCTGCCCAGGCGAGGAGGGGGATTCAACTCCCTTTCATCTCACAATGATCTGGCAAATTGTTACATTTTCCAGACTTGTGTTACGGCATACTCGTTTTAGACCTTCAGAAAACAGAACCTACTAAGTGTACTTATGTAAAAGCAAAGCGATCCACTGGAACTTATGCAACAAGGAAAGAGGTGTCTTAGGCATAGAAAGATTTTTGGTGGTTTAAATATCAGAAGCAGATTCTAAAATGGGATCAGTTGAGTGCATGGGAACAATCACTGTTCAGATGAAGTTTCACAGCCTGATAGGAAATTACAATTTTTCAGCAAGTAAAGGAGTATAAACATTCTAAATATAAAACATGAGTTATGTTCTTAGTGACTTATCTTGGTCATTAATTCTAATCTGCAAAGCTTATTGAAAACAGCTGAAGATAAACAATCATTCCATGCGGGCAAACAGCCAAGAAACCTCAGTTGTTTTGTACAACTGACAGGCAACTTTTCTGTGTCATTCCTGCTCAGTACCAGGAATTATTGTAACATTGAAATCACAGCGGCAGGAGGTAACAGAGCATATCCGTGAGGAGGCACGCCTCTGCAGATGTATCTGCAATCACATATGCCCAAAGTCAGCAATAGGACCGGCCATTCCTTGATTTGTGCAAGGTATTTCAGCTCCTTTAGCCCTGTTCAATGCTAGAAGGAGTAACAGTCTCTGTTAGACCTCGGGATGCCAAACCCTGTAAAGGGTAACATTTAAGAGACAACGGTTGCTGCCATGG
The DNA here is from genome assembly GCA_013398175.1 of Climacteris rufus. Classification (NCBI taxonomy): domain Eukaryota; kingdom Metazoa; phylum Chordata; class Aves; order Passeriformes; family Climacteridae; genus Climacteris; species Climacteris rufus. Next base: position 582,855 of record VZRZ01004465.1, read on the forward strand.
CTGCAAACTTTGTTTTCTCAATACCGATCTCGGGTATCCGAGGCCTGGTCATACTCTCCTCAGCGATCGCTATCCGATCATGTGTTCGACAGCGTTCCACGGGCAGTTCCAATTCTTTCCAGATCAGAGTTCTAGCTTTTCGTGGCATAAAGCAACCTGATACTCTGGACTAGCTCTGGCTTACACAAGACTGCCAGCCAAGGGGAAGGCCTCAGCGATAGGACACTTTTTGACAGCACCTGTCTCAATGTGCTCTGTTACAGAAGAAGTGGAAAAAATCTACAGTCACTTCATCCAGTCCAATTCCTTGATCACATCCCCTCCTTAGCACCTGCTTCATCATGCACAGCATCTTAAAATGGGGCTTCTTATTTTCCACAGCACTCAGCTTACCGCATCTGGGGGCCAGAGGTGACACCACTTGAAATTCTGAGACTGGGGCAGAGGTGGGCAAAAAGGAGAAGTAACTGCAAGACTTATGTGGATCCGGTGCACTGTGAGAGTGATTCAGGCTGAGGGTCTCGCAAGCAGATTTTTTAAAAGGAGGAAGAAAACCTGCTACCGTAGTAATTCACCTTTGGGTTTTGCATTTGAATTGAGTAGGATTTCCCAATGCTACGGGAAGGCAACAGCTCCACGGTTAGCACCCTGGCATTGTCCAGGTGGGGTGCTGCTGTGTGCTTTTGCGACTGGGGCGCTTCCCCTGTGGAGATGCTGAAAGACATACAAAACACCAGCTAAAACATTCCCAAATCAACTAATTGCAGTCTGCTTTTGCGCTCATTCTAAGAAACACCTTTACCGAGCATCTGGAGATTTTCAGGCATGTCAAGAGAGCAGTAGCAGGCCATTCTTGTTCATTCCTCCAGTGTAATCTTCTGCTAGGTACCCCACCATCTCACTTTGCATTCCATTATGGAATTCTTCAGGGCCATTTGAGCATTCATCAGGCCGGGGCTCAGTAATGGCTCTCCCGTCTGATAATGCTGGTCAATGAGCTCCTCAGGCATCCTTCAGAAACGCATTCCTGTGTACCACATAAAATTCCCACAGTTTGGAAAGTGACCTGACTGGTATGTCGTCTTTGTCTCTTTTCCTGACTGTGGTTCACTTTCTCTTGAACGCTCCGCTTTTCTGACTTGTTATTCTTCACAGCTTGCTAAAATCTGTCCCTCTCTTTCTTGTTCTACAGCAAACCGATTCCACTGTGCATCCTTTTAGGAGGGAGATTCCAAGTGTTAAAACGGGTTTACGGTCTGTGGCAAACTGGTACAAAGTTGATACTGTCCCAAACAGAGAGCAATCGGCTTTCCTCCTTCAACGGGAGAGCTTTAGCCCTTGGCTGCTGCTGCAGCATTCTGGCCTGTGTGACACAGGTGACACAGTTAACATTCATTGTCTCGCTGACTGTACTCAGCAATCGGCAATAGCGGTTAAACTGCTGGATGAGAATTCAGCTTTGTACAGTTCCCATTTAGTTTTCTGGCATCAGGCCTGAGCTTTGCCTCTCCGCTGCTTCGGTGCATGTCCCGACAGCTGTGCAAGGAGGAAGCTGGGGCAGCGCACCTAGCCACCTGTTCAGAAAGCTCACAGGCAGTTAAAGAGTCTGGCTCATGCAACTAAGGAACGTGCACGTTTGCTCTGAAGGTTTTTAGCAGTCAACAGAAATAGCGCTTGGTAAAGGTCAGCAACTCATCTTTCTAGACCTAATAACAAGGCCAGCAAGGTTGTTCTGTCATGACATCCACAGTGATTTATGACCTACAGGGGCTGTCTTAGAGCAGGAGCACATAAAATGCGGTAATGCTAGTTGCAGCTTGGAAGGGTTAACAAAACCTGCAGCTGAGGATAGGGAAAGCTATTCTGCCCTTGCTAGGAAATGTTTCTTTGTGGCATTTAACATGTTCCTTCTCCCACAGAGAACTGAAATCCGGCAAAGCCAAAGACTTCGGCAAGCAAGTTGTGAAAAAACCCGAAAGCTCCGCTCAGCTTTCAGTCATTACTTGCAGTTATGCTTTTATGGCCCACAGGCAGTTCTTTTTCAAAGGTATTTTTTTGGCCGGGAAGAAGAGTAGATGACAAAATTGACAACTTGTGAACCGAATAACGCGGTGGGGGGACATGCAGGGCAGAGTTGCATGCTGGAAGGACTGCTTTCTAATTCTGTCCCAGAGATGGAGGGGTGGGAAACTGCTACTGAGAGCTGAATGCCATGTGCATTCATTCATTTGCAGCTTTCCCTAGTAAGCGTGCCACTGTAGCATCAGGAGTGAAAACTGAATTGAAGAATTACTTCCTATCAATCAAATTATGAAAGGTTGAGAGGGGAAAAAACGATTTTAAAATGCCCCAATCAAACCCTCCTCTTGTCTATGCCAGGTAGACCCATTAATGGGATTAGAATCTGTAAGAGGCTGAAATAACAAGCGAGCCAATTCATCCTCTACACTTAATCAGCACAGCTGCAGAACTGACATGCATAGAAGCAGAACTAAAGGAAGAACAGCAGCATTGACAGCCTTGATGATAAAAGGATAAACTTGCTAGCTGTCACCAGCTGTCTTCCTACAACCCAAGTAACTGTCACAGAATCCTCTCTGGAGATGGTATATGCTCCACAGATAGCCTTGTCAGTCATGCTGTGTTTCTAAGGGTAAGCTCAGCCTTTGCCCATGTCACAATTCTCCTAAGAAAGGCAATAACTGGCTCCAAGTGAGGGTTCCCTCCAGAGTGGTGACTGGCTAACGAAATGTTCAATGTAGAAAAGCCTCTGTGGGAAGGATCCTTTGCCCACGCAACAAACTTAAGCAGGTGTCTCTTGTGGGAGTCTGGCAGTCAAGAAAAAGTAAGATACTCTGAAACGACTCTTGGAAAAGCTGGGTTTAACAGCCTGTCACGATCCGCTAACACAAGCGGGGGTCGTGATGGTTCGTTTAACGATCTCAAAATGCAAAAGGCACAAAGGGGATTTCAACTTTAATCAAACAGTGCACCTTTATTGAGTGCCAACAACACAATTATGTGATAAAGGGGGGAGAGAAAAAG
>VZRZ01004466.1:0-24294 GCA_013398175.1 Climacteris rufus
TCATAGTTTAGTAATACAGTTCTATCCAGAGGGGGAAAAGAGCAGTACTAGTGGGGCCATGGCTGTTGGCCAGGGCTAAACCACTACAAGCACTTTTAATAAGCAATGGTGAAATGCAGTGGCTTTTTAAATATAAAAAATATTTTTAGGATGTTGTACACTTTTTCCTGAAACATAACTGATACTTTGGAATAATTCAAATCAGGCTTTCTTCTTCAACAACACAACACGAGGGATTGAATCATTTGAATAATTTAGGTTGGAAGGGACATTTAAAGGTCATCTAGTCCAACTTACCCCTGCAATGAACAGGTGTTGCCCTGAGTTTTGCAGTTCTTCAATGTTTTCATTCTTCTGTAACAGTTTCTCACACATCCTCTGTAAACATAGCCAGGTTTTTCTAACTGTGTTCTATTGTTTGCATTCCTTTCTCCTGGGCGGAGAAATTTGATGGATATTTCCTTTGACCAGTGTGATGGAAAGGTGGCAATTTCTCCCTCCAATCACTGTGGTCTCTAGGAAGATATAAAATAAAGTGCGAGGCCAGTCCTGCCCAGCGTTTTGGCCCGCAGTTTTGGCTCTCTGTCTTCAACACGTGTCTGCGTCTTTCTTTCATGTCCAAAGTGCGACAAACAGGGACATCTTCAACTAGATCAAGTTGATCAGACCTGATCACTTCTCAAATGGATCAAAGCAAAAAAGTAGTATTGGCAAAACTTTTCCCAAGGACTGCATTTCTTTAACTATCCCAATCCCTTATAAAGTATTGTGTAGTGGAATAGTATGCAATGAGTGTTATGTCAGCTACAATAATTTTGGTAAAATTACATGTCTGGGTCAACAGTCCCAGAAGGGGCAGACCTACCAGAACTAGAATTATTTCTACCTGTTGCTGGCTATGAGACATAGTGCTCTGTGGACAGAAACGATGAAATGAGAGTGTACTTGCACTCTGCAGCTCTTAAGCAGCAGATAATTTACCCACTCTTGCTTTCTCAAATAATCAGTCAATTATCTTCTTAAATGAGAATTAGGTGGAACAGAAACTTTTGAAGTGAATTGCCGCGGCTAGCGTGGGTTCAAAGGGCTGCAGAAAACCCGCTGTGTGACCTGGAATGGCGACCGCAGCAGTCGCCTTTCCAGTTCCTCCTCAGGGAGAATCACAGCAAGCTGGAGAGCCGGCGTGGTGTTGTTACGCAATCACACACCATGTGGAGTCGCAGCAGCGGAGACAAAGAGATCCAAGGAGGGGTTTCCCTGTAGGGAAGTCCAGGTTTATTGTGAATGCGTATGGAAGGAAATAACCGGGAAACCACAAACGGGTAGGGATTTTTAAACTGGGGGAACAGAGGCAGAGCTGTCAGCAGGAGCCAACCACCAGGAGAACGGGGTGGGATGCTGTCTGATAGATGGGTCGCTAGCCCAGTGAAGCTAGGATCCACCAGGAAGCAGAATCCGGAGCCAATGGCTTTTTGGTGCTTGCGGGGACGCTGGGATCTCGTGCCGCCGCTTGCACTGGAGAGCGACAGCCCAGGCTGCATCCCAGCGGCAGCTGCCTCGGCTGTCTTGGCACAGACCGGGGTCCTGCAATGCCACTTCCACCAGAGTGTGGCAGCCTGGGCTGCATCCCAGTGGGAGCAGCCCCAGCCATCTCAGGGGCCGGGGTCCCGTGCTGCCACTTCCGCAGGAGCGGCAGCCTGGGTGGTGACGTCAGCATGGTCCAGATGCAGGACTGTACCATTGCAGGGGCACTGCAGCAGAGAACCAGCAGAGAAACTTTCTCAGAAGGCTATGAATCTCGTGGAGCCTATTCTGTGGCACTGGTTCTGACATTACTAGATGTCTGCAGAAAGAATGGCAAGCAGCAGTAAAGAATAGACTTTGCTCTATTCCCACATGAACAGACATAAAAACTGTGCTATATGGTAGCCAGAGGAAACAATGTCACAACTGTGGCCATAATGCAGCTGCCTGAAAGAGGGGATCTTAAGTGTGGATAGATGCTTCCTCATTTTTCAGTTGCCAGTGTGGTGGGTTGACCCTGACTGCATGCCAGGTACCCACCAAAGCCATTCTATCGCTTCCTTCCTCAACTGGACAGGGGAGAGAAAATAGAACCAAAGGCTAATGGGTCAAGATAAGGACTGGGAGAGATCTCTCATTAATTACCATCAGAGAGAAAATAGACAAATTTGGGAAATTAGATTAATTTATTGGCAAGCAAATCAGAGTAAGATAATGACAAATAAACTCAAAATTTAAAACGCCTTCCCCCCATCCCTCCTACCTTCCTGGGCTTAATTTTACTCCATGTTTTCTCTACCTCCTCCCCATCCTAGCAGCACAGGGGTTCGAGGAATATGAGCTGTAGTCAGTTCTTCACACATCTCTTCCGCTACTACCTCCTCACAGGAAGAACTCCTCAAACTCTTCCACTGCTCCAGTATACGGTCGCTCCCAAAGGAGACAGCTCTTCATGAACGTCTCACAGGCTACAGTTCAACATGAATTGTTCCAGGATGGGTCCTTTCCACAGGGTGCAGTCCTTCAGGAACAGACTGTCCCAGTGTGGGTCCACCATGCAGTCACAAGTTCTGCCAGCAAACCTACTCTAGTGTGGGCTCCTCTCTCCACGGAGCCACAGGCCCTGCCTGGAGCCTGCTGCACTGCACTTTCCATAGGGTCACAGCCTCCTTCAGACACATCCACCTGCTCCAGCATAGGGTGCTTCATTGGCTGCAGGTGGATATGTGCTCCACCATGGACATCCATGGGCTGCAGGGGTTCAGCTTGCCTCATCATGTTCTTCACTATGGGCTGCAGGGAAATCTCCGATCCACCACATTGTCCATAAAGGAAGTGAAAGATTTCTTAGTCACAGTGAAAAGCTTCATCTGAGGTAGTCACTGGGAAAGGAGATGTTTCTTGATTCTTGTCCATTCTAATGTCTTCCAGAAGTCAAGTGCTGCAGAAGTCCCAGAACTCAAGTCAACTTGTTGACTGATATTTTTCATTGCTGGTTGGCAGTATTTGCTTTCATGTTAAACAAGCAAAGTCTCTTTCTTTTCTGTCAGTGACAGGCAGTTTCTGGGAAAACACTGTGACTCAGGTTTGCTACTGTGAAGTAGATAAGGATGTAATGTGAATGGGAGCAGAGGATTGTCGTAATTCACATGAGCTGATGGCTTGGCGCTAACTTATGCTTTGTCTACCTGGGGAGTTTCAAATTCAGTCAGTTTCTAGGCTGATCTTTTATGGAATATACCTTTACAGACCATCGTATTTGACCAGCAGGTTTCAAGAGCAGATACTCAAGTACAAATATTGAAGTACTTAATCCAAGTTTGCCTCTTGATGGTGTCTATAAAGACGGCTGTAAATATATACATGAAGTAACATTCCTAATCCTACAATGAATCTCAGGTTCCTTCTTTTCTCCTAACCAAAATGAATGTCTTTGCTGGGTAGCATTCATGTGCTCAAAGTGGAGTTGAGCACTATCAGAGAAGCTGCAGCAGACCAAGATGTAGCAAATGGGGGAAAACAAGTAAAAGTGAACAGGGGGGTAAATCTCCTGTACTCTAGAATCAGGGTGAAAAATCATGGCTAAAGGGAAGGCATGATCTGCATCTACACAGCACCTTTCTTCTCTTCAGCAACATTTCTACCCACAGGCCACTGGAAAGCTGACTGACCACAAGCCCAGCAGCACAGCAGTAGTGGCTGGGCTTGTTAATCTGCTTGCTGTCTGTCCAAAAGAAGATTTTGAGAGAATTGTACAGTGGGGCTGGATTGTGGACCACTACAGAGGTTCCTGGCACAGACTTTCCTACTGCTGGAAAAAGCATTGTATATGTGAGCCTTAGATGATTGAATCCAGCTTTGAGGAATAACTCTTGCCATGAAGATGAATAAGAAAGAATAGATATATTTATTTTTCAAGACTGAAACTTGCAAACCCCTTAGACATGTTAACCAATTGGTTTATCTCTCTTTCACTCATGAAATTACATTCCCTTATGAACTCCCACTTTGACTTTTACACCGACTCAGTAAAACATGATTATTTGAGGTACCAGAGCTTAATATCCTTTTAATTTCTGGTCCTGAATCCAGATGGTTGTTATCCAAGAGTTACTCAAGTCCAACCATAAACTTGCTTGACTCAAGGCATGTAGTAGTCATTGTGTCTTTAATTGGCATTAATTTTCCATTAACTCTAATGGAGTCTGAATACAAAAAACCCAAAGAAAATCCTGTCTCATTACACAGCTACAGGTTGGGTGGAGCATTGATTGAGAGCAGCTCTGAGAAAAAGGACTTGGAGGTGACTGTTGATGAGAAACTCAACATGAGCCAGCCATGTGCACTCACAGGCCAGAAATCCAATGGAATCCTGGGCTGCATCCAAAGCAGTGTGGGCAGCAGGGCAAGGGAGGGGATTCTGTTCCTCTGCTCTGCTCTTGTGAGACCCCACCTGGAACACTGCATCCAGCTTTGGTGTCCTCAGCATAAGGACACGGACCTGTTGGAGCAAGTCCAGAGAAGGACCACAACATTGACAAGAGGACTGGAACACTTCTGCTATGGAGGCAGACTGAGAAAGTTGAGTCTGTTTATCCTGGAGAAGAGAAAGCTGTCTGGAGACCTCATGGCAAGCTTCCAGTTTCTGAAGAGTTCCACAGAGAATCTTCAGGGGGACCCTTCATGAGGAACTGTTGTGATAGGACAAGGACTAATGGGTACAAACTGAAAGAGGGGAAGTTTAAGTTAGATATTAGGAAGAAATTCTTTACTGTGAGGTGGTAAGATACTGGAACAGGCTGTCCAAGGAGTTGTGGATGCCACACCCCGGCACTGTTTAAAGCAAGGTTAGATAAGGCCTTGAGCAAAGGCCTGGTCTATGGGAAGTGTCTCTCCCTATGGCAACAGGGGTTGAGACTAGATGACCTTTAAGGTGCCTTCCAACCTTAATGTTCTATAGATAGTAAATTAAGTAAGTAAATATATTTCAAATAACATTTTTGGTATAAAAATTATTATTTTCAGCAGTAATAATATTAATTGAAACAAAAATATAGAGAAAAGAAATAGACTTAATCCATATTTTCCTGCAGAAAATTTTTCTTCAAAGAAATTGAAGTGATTCTGTAACATGATTTCTTTTTTTTAGCAGAGAACTGGACTTTGGTGAGCCCAGGAACTTGTCACAGTTCTACATTTTTATATGTACCTATCTGAATACCACACCTGGCTGGACAACTCTCTTGCATGGGAGACTGGTAAGAATAAGAAGCTCTAAACGTTAGTAACACTCATTTGAAGTTTTTTTTTTTGTAATGGGTTGACCCTGTCTGGATGCCAGGCACCCACTGTCTCACTCCCATCCACAGCTGGATAGGGGAGAGAAAATAAAACAAAGGGTTCCTGTGTTGAGATAAGGACAGATATATCACTCACCAAATACGGTCATGGGCAAAACTGATCTGAATTAGAGCTATTAATTGAATGTATTAGTAACAAAATCAGAACATGATAATGAGTAGCTATTGTGGTGGTCAATAGCTGGCCTGAAGGCCTCACAATAATAATTAATCCCATTTTATAACTCCCTTTTTTTTTATAACTGAAATGATTGAGACATAACTGAAATTACATAACTACCTTGACCAGTAGGTCATGTAAGGCGAGCAGGCCCAGGCCTCTGGGGACACAAGCAGCAATTGGCTGGGTGTCTGGGTGGCAGCTGGTTCAGCCAAGGGCGATTGACCGTGCGCACCTTCAACCCTATAGAAGTAACTGAGGACTCAATCAAGTTGGCTGGTGTGCATGAACCGAGGTGTGTCGTGTCGCATTCCTGCCTCTGACGTCAGGCAGGATGGTGACCCCAACGTCTACAACAAGCTGCTGAGGATTTTGCAGGGAGGCAGAGGGTAGCGGGAATTGCTGTCTGCAGCCGGTAGGGCTGCGGAGAGCAGCGGAGATAGCCGCAGGGCAGCGGGGATTGCTGCCGGCAGCCCATAGGGCTGTGGAGAACAGTGGAAAGGGCCGTGAATTTCTGGCGGAGCAGCGGATATAGCTGTGTGCAGCGGAGAAAGCTGCNGTCGCATTCCTGCCTCTGACGTCAGGCAGGATGGTGACCCCAACGTCTACAACAAGCCGCTGAGGATTTTGCGGGGAGGCAGAGGGTAGCGGGAATTGCTGTCTGCAGCCGGTAGGGCTGCGGAGAGCAGCGGAGATAGCCGCAGGGCAGCGGGGATTGCTGCCGGCAGCCCATAGGGCTGTGGAGAACAGTGGAAAGGGCCGTGAATTTCTGGCGGAGCAGCGGATATAGCTGTGTGCAGCGGAGAAAGCTGCGTGGGTCCAGACACCCCCCCCCCTTTTTTAAGGGAGTAGAAGACGCCGCCGGGAAAGAAAATATATGGGAGTGTGGGCCTCGGTTCAGCAAGACCCATTATTAAGGTATGGAAATAGACCTGATAGGGCAGTTAAAACCAAGAGCACTGTAAGGAAGGCATTGGGGAGAGGGCCAGCAGTGAGGAGAGGGCACCAGGAGGAGCAACTGCTGTGCGGGGCTGCTTTGCCGGCTTGTGCCGGGACGCCTCGCCTGACAGACATCCCGCAGCCAGGCGGGGCGGTGCCAGCTGCTCATGCTGGGACATTTCCCGAGAGGAGCGTCCTGCGGCAGAGCAGGGTGGCTCCGCAAGCTTGCACCGGGGCATCTCACCCAGGGAGCGTCCCGCAACCGTGCAGAGCAGCACCACTTGCCCATACTGGGATGCACTGACGGCGGCACACGCCGATCGTGCCGAGGCCCTGCCCAGCGCCGGCAAAGCTGTGCCTTGCCCCAGTGGGGCCGTGCCCAGCTGCTGCGGAGCCGTGTATGGCCGCTGTGGAGAGGCGCAGAGTGTGCTTACACGGCCATCTGAACAGCGCGCACTGGAGTCACATACGTCCTGCGCCGCCACGGATGCGTTCGGACTGCTTTATCCTGGAGCTGATTGGCTGGGCTGTGGAACCGCACCTGCAGCCTTCCCTCCATTGGATGCACCTGCCCAAGGCTGCAACTCGTGGGCGGACCCTGGGGACATGTCATCACACGGGAGTCAAGCCTATGTCAAACCTGGAAGTGTTGGTGAATTAGAAATTTGTAAAGCTGCCGCCGTCGCGCACACGCCACTGCCACCACAGGAGTTAAAGCAGCCCCTGGAAAATGCACTGACTAGAAACCCGACACGTACCCACAGAGAGAGCCAGAGACATCACCCCTGTGCCAAATCCAAAGAGAATGCTGCCATCGCTATGCTGCTGACAGCTACTCTTGATCCGGTCAGTGTCTGGAGACAGGTAAAGCGAGCGGCTATCGTGAGTGGGGATTATGAGGCAGCAGAAAAAATTGACGTGCCCATGTCAGATGATTGGAACTCTGGGGACAGAATAATCAAAGCATACCCTGTGCTGAGAGGCAACGGAACCGTGCCTGATAAGTATACACCTTTGCAATGGCTGGTTCTTCCCGAATTATGCAAGCTTGTTGCCAAGTATGGACTAGGTTCCCCTGCTGTTTCCAATTTGCTGCGATTTTTAACCACTGAAGAGGTAACACCATATGACATTAAGCAGCTAGGAAAATTGATTCATACCCCAATTCAATATATGCTTTTTGAATCACCTTGGAGAAGCAGTGCAGAAAACCAAGAACTGAAAAACCTAAGAGTTTCACAAGAAAACCCACGTTTTGGGGTAGGAGTTTGTCAACTCCTAGGACTGCCACCTCTAGAGGACCCACAATTGCAGGCAAAATCACACCCATTAGTGTTAGCACAAGCAAAAGACCTAGGGATGCAAGGTTTATTTAAGGTAGCAGACATGGCTAACCCAACCCAAAAATATTCAAGGATCAAACAAGGGGTTAACGAGCCATACCTGCAGTTTATAGAGACTACAAGATGCAATGGAAAAACAAATCACAAATATTGAGATCAGGAATCGAATAATTTTACAACTGGCAAAGAACAATGCGGATGAGGATTGTCGAAAAACCGTAGAACTACTGCCAAGTGAAAATCCATCTTTAGATGAAATGATAAATGCCTGTGCCAAGGTGGGCTCTGAATCCCACAATGCATCTTTGATAGCAAAGATGTAGCTGATCCATTGTAGCTACAGTAAAATTGATGTTGCAATGCTACAAATGTGGACAACCAGGCCGCTTAAGAGCGAACTGCCCCCATAAAACAGGAATCTTTCAAGAACAGGGAAATGCCAACATATACTGTAGCCAATGTGGGAAACCCAATCATATAGCCAGACAATGCAAATGCAAAGTTTATACTAATAGACGATCCTTCAGGGACCAGGGGAATGAAAGACCCCGTGCGAGGGGAAGATGTGAGCTGATACAAACGTCTTCCCACCTTCCAGTGCAAGCTTGTGTGACCAGCTCACAGGAAGGACAGAAAGAGCTGCTAGAATGAATGTTTCCACCTCTAGCTCAGTAACCATCAACACTTTAAGGGTACACAAGGTCCCTCTCAAAGCTCACGGGCCCATCAGGAGAGGACTGAGGGCACTGTTGATTGGGAGGTCCAGTGCTACTCTACAAGGTATTTTTGTGCACCCTGGCACTATTGATGCAGATTTCACCAAACAGATACATGCCTTAGTTTCAACTCCTAGTCCACCCGTGACAATCCCTGAAAAAACATGAATTGCCCAACTCATCCCTTTTAAGTTTCTTGTCCCCGAAACAGAGCCTGTAGAATGAGGAGGCTGAAGCTTCAGATCCACTGGAGAACCCCAGGTGTTCTGGACTCAGGTCGTAAGTGATCAAAGACCTGATACGGTGTACACTGTTACGATGCCTCAGGCGAGACCCTCACAAATAAAGGTCAGCGGGACGGTCGACACAGGGGCAGACGCTACAATTATCTCTGCCCATACCTGGCCACGGTCATGGCCTACGGCAGCTGTAGGAACTACCGTTGCTGGCCTTGGGGGGACCACACAGAGCTGCTTTAGCAGCAAAACTGTGTTAGTCCAAAATCCTGAAGGTCAAACAGCCATCATACGACCATACATCACTGCAGCACCACTCAACCTGTGGGGGAGGGATGTTCTTTCTGCATGGGGAGTACGGGTAGGGATGGATTTTTAACAGGAGCCACTGTTTTAAAGGGCATGAAATATGCCACACAAGCCCTAAAATGTCTCACCACTAAGCCTGTGTGGGTACCACAGTGGTCCCTAGAAAAGGAAAGTTATAAGCCCTCAAAACTGTAGTACGAGAGCAACTGGTTCAAGGGCATATAGAACCATCTACAATGCCTTAGAGCACCCCAGTGTTTGTCATTAAAAAGAAATCCAGGAAATGGAGGTTGCTACATGACCTCAGAAAAACCAATCTGGTCATGGAAACCATGGGAGCCCTACAACCAGGTATGCCATCCCCTACAATGATTCCTGTCAACTGGAACATTCTGCTTGTGGATCTAAAGGATTGTTTTTTTACTATTCCCTTACACGCAAATGACACCCCAAAGTTTGCTTTTACAGTGCCATCCATTAATAACGCTGCACCAGTGGAACATTATCAATGGAAAGTTTTACCACAAGGAATGAAAAACAGCACCACAATTTGTCAATGGCATGTGGTTCAGGCATTATCATCAGTCAGAGAACAATTTCTGGGGATATACCAATACCATTATATGGATGATATTTTAATAGCAACCCCAACCAAAGAAGATCTTTCATTAATTCGACCAAGCCTGATGCAAGTATTAAAAACCTATGGCTGCAAGTGGCACCAGAAAAAGTCCAACAACAACCACCCTGGAAATATCTTGGACTCAAAATCATAGATCAGACCATACAACCACAAACAATTCGATTCTCAACAAAAATTCAAACTCTAAACAATGCGCAAAAACTTTTGGGTACCATAAATTGGCTCAGACCATATCTAGGATTGACTACATCACAATTGCCACCCTTATTTAACATCCTAAAAGGTGATCCCAGTCTGAATTCCCCCATTATTTAACATCCTAAAAGGTGATCCCAGTCTGAATTCCCCCAGAAAATTAACTCCAGAAGCAAAGGTTGCTCTTGAAACAGTGGAGCAGGCTGTCATGAACAGACAAGTTCACTGTATTGACCCCAAAATATGTATTACTGTGTTTCTTTTCATCATTGATTTCCACCCTACAGCTATCATAGGGCAGCGGGATACTCAGTGATCTGACCCCTTACATGTCCTTGAGTGGATGTTTCTACCCCATCAACCTAAAAAGATGGCACCTACCACCTTTGAGGTAATCGCTCAACTAATCATCAAATGTCGTCAAAGAGGTTTACAACTGGCTGCAAAAGATCCTTCCAAAATTATTATACCTGTAACTCAGGAACAATTTGAATGGTGCTATGCCAACAGCACATCTTTACAAAGTGCTTTACAAATTTTTCAGGACAGATTAGCTACCATCTACCAAGTCATAAATTACTGCAATTAGGTGGGACTACTGAAATATCATTAAAACCATTGAATAGTCATATACCCCTAAAGGGTATCACTGTATTTACCGATGGGTCTGGAAAAACAGGAAAAGCCATTGTAACATGGAAAAAAGAAAATGAATGGGAGAAACTAGAAGGTTTTGAAAATGGGTCACCTCAAATTGTTGAGCTACGTGCAGTAATTATGGCCTTTCAATGTTTTCCAGACACTCCTCTAAATATTGTCACTGACTCTGCCTACGTTGCAGATATACCACAAAGACTGGATTGAGCCCTGCTCAAAGAGATTGACAATGCACAATTATTCAACATATTAAAATATTAAAAGGTCAGTGGCATACCATCCAAGTCAGAGACTGTCCCTACTACATTTTACACATTAGAAGTCACACAAATCCACCAGGCTTCATTGCAGAGGGCAATGCCCACGCAGATCGTCTACTGACCCCTGCTTGAACAACACCACAACTGGACACATGTGCACAAGCAAAGGTTTCGCATGCCTTTTTCCATCAAGGTGTACGAGCCCTGCAGAGACAGTTTATGTAATCAAACTCAGAGGCTCACGACATAGTCAACTCCTGCTCTGATTGCCAAGGTCACACAGCACCACCACAGTTGCAGATTTGGCAAACAGATGTGACTCACATTCCAGAATTTAGAAAATTAAACATGTGTATGTGTCAATTGACACATTTTCTTGGGCTATATGGGCTACTGTACATACAGGAGAAAGGAGGTGGGATACCATTGCTCATTGGCAATCAGCCTTGGCTGCTTTGGGTATCCCACACACCGTAAAAACAGATGTTTACATTGCACACAATACTAGACAATTCCTTCAACTGTGGGGCATAAAACACCACACAGGTATCCCACATTCGGCAACAGGGCAAGCCGTTGTCAAACGTGCCCATGGCACTCTAAAACGTATTTTGGAAAAAACAAAGAGGGGGTATGTGTGGTGGGACCCCATAAAGTAGAGTAGCCAAAGCCATCTACACCCCGAACCACTTAACAGTCCCAGGGAAGTCCCAGAACCCAACAATCCTGAGTCATTTTATGTCCTTGCAGTCATCTGGTGATGTTCAATCACCTAGACCTAAGGTAATGGTAAAAAACATCATTACAAGTAAGTGGGAAGGTCCATGGGACCTCGTTACATGGGGGCATGGGTATGCAAGTGTCTCTACGGACACCGAAACACAGTGGATACCTGCCAGGTGTGTCCGTCCTGTCCTACATCGAGCTAAGGACAAAAAACAACATCCTCACGATGATCCTCCAGCAGATGTTGAGGAGCAGTGACTTTAACAACTTGCACACCTGCCACACAGAGAACTGGAATTTCTCGTGATGACAAGTCTATTTAAGGAATCTTATCTATCTAAGGACGTTAACAAAAGGAGTCAGTTGGTTTCCTTGAATTGTTGATTTAAATTGTCTGAGCTCAACAGTTTGGTTAAATTATTTCTTGTTCATAGAGTCTAGTTGTAAAATTGTAACATTTAAGTTAATAAGCCTGCAGTCAGCCGTCTTGAGAGTTTGTATCACCAGTAATTCCATTTTATGACTGCTACATTGCCAATGCTACAAGGGGATACATCACTGACTGAAAGTGGCTGGGCCTGTTGAGTCGGGTAGAAAGGTCAAGGTTTTTTAATGGTGTCATAATGAATATTTCATACATAGTGCTGTTTTTGTCACCTTGTCTCCAAGGGCCCTGCAGACAGGATGACAGATACTGCTTTTGTATATTAAAAAAAAAAAAAAAACAAACCAAAAAACAAGAAAACCTCCCAACCAACCAACAACAACAACAAAAAAACCAACAACAACAGCAACAACCAATAAAAGGAGGGAATTATTGTGGTGGTCAATAGCTGGCCTGAAGGCCTCACAATAATAATTAATCCCATTTTATAACTCCCTTTTTTTTAATAACTGAAATGATTGAGACATAACTGAAATTACAGAAGTACCTTGACCAGTAGGTCATGTAAGGCGAGCAGGCCCAGGCCTCTGGGGACACAAGCAGCAATTGGCTGGGTGTCTGGGTGGCAGCTGGTTCAGCCAATGTCGATTGACCGTGCGCACCTTCAACCCTATAGAAGTAATTGAGGACTCAATCAAGTTGGCTGGTGTGCATGAACCGAGGTGTGTCGTGTCGCATTCCTGCCTCCAACATCAGGCGACAATTAATGCATGTTGTGTTCCGCAGGCGGCTGGGGACTAGGCTGAGGGTGCGCGGCATCCTGCACATGCTTCCCCTGGTGGAGCGAGGGATGGCTACTAAGTGGCAGTGCTTCCCCCCAGCGCAGGGTTCCAGCAGTGTCTATAAGGGGTATGCTGGCTCCTCTGCTGAGCAGGTCTGCCCCTAGCCTGGTGTTCCTCAGCGGGCAGTGAGGACAAAGGCCAAGAGAGGGGTCTTTGTGCAGATTTCAGCTCTTTTATTTGCAGGGCAGGAGAGAGGGTCTGAGAGGGAAGGATCACAGGGCAGGGTCCAGGAGAGGGTCCAGGAGTAGGATCAGGACCAGCGTGAGGGTCCAGGAGAGCTGAGCGTTCCACAATGAAAGACCTCAGTATGGGGACCTGGTAGGGGTTAAATAGGGAAAGGCAGTAGGGGATACAACCAATGGGGGTACAGAAATTACAATATAACTACCAAGCAACTGAAGAGATACGAACTTTCCAGAACAACTCCATATACAGAACATTAAGTTATGTGCAAACTAACCAATAGTAACAAACATGCAAACTGTAACTGAAAGGGAACACGGGGTGAACACAAAGTGTCACCTTAACCGCAGTAGGAGTCTTAGAGGGTGGTGTGCTGAGTCTTTTTCCACCAGCCCTGAGGCTTGTATGCTGTGGCCTCAGCCATGCACACCACCACAAATGAAAAATAAAATAAGACCTTAGAAACCTTCCCCTGCACCCCTCCCTCCTTGCCAGCCCTACCTCCTTCCCCAGCTGCTCAGGGAGACAGGGAAGAGGGGTTCTGGTCAGTTCATCACATGTTTCTGCTGCTGCTCAGGGAGAGAAGTCTTTTCCTCTGCTCCAGCATGGGGTGCCTCCCACGGGAGAGAATTTTCTGTGAACTTCTCCAATGTGAACCAATCCTATGGACAGCAGTTCTCCACAAGTTGCTGCAATGTGGGTCACTGTTTCACGGGGTGCAGTCCTTCAGGCACAGCCTGCTCCAGAGTGGATTCCCTATGGAGTTACGAGTCCTACTAGAAAACCTGCTCCAGTGTGAGGTCTTCTCTCCATGGGTCTGCAGGTTCCTACCAGGACCCTGCTCCAGCACAGTCCTCCCATGGGGATCACAGACTCCTCTCAGGCATCCACCTGCTCCAGTGTGGGTTTTCTCCATGGGCTGCAGGTGGGTCTCTATATCCCCATGGATGTCCATGGGCTGCAGGGGCACAGCTGCTTCACCATGGGCTGCACCACAGGCTGCAGGGGAATCTCAGCTCTGGTGCCTGGAGTACCTCTCCTCTCCCTCTCTACTGACTTTAGTGTCTTCAGAGCTGTTCCTCTCACATATTTTCACTCCATTCTTCTCTGGCTGCAATTACATCTGCACAATAACTCTTTTTTTCCTCCTTCTTAAATATGTTATCACAGAGGAGTTACCACCATTTTTAATTGGCCCAGGTCTGGCCAGTGCTGGGTCAGTCCTGGAGCCATCTGGCACTGGCTGTGCTGGACGTGGGAGAAACTTCCAGCAGTACTCAGTGTAGCCACCCTGCTACCAAAGCTTGGCCATTCAAACCCAATACCAGAGCATTAGGTGAATCAAAACCAATGTAAGTATTCTCTCATCTCCTGCATTAGTGGTTTGGTGACACACAGTCTCATGAAGGTATGCTCAGTCTGTTCTCAAGCTACTCAGCAGTGGCAGACTGATTTTGAGCTCTTGGCCTTCTTGATGACAGGTTTCCTGGGTTCCAATATCTTCTAGCATCTATTCATTGCTGGTTTTGCTGTGCCTCCACCCTTTCCCTCCCTCTCTTCCCCTCCCCTTGCCCTGCCTCCCATTCTTCCCCTCCCCCCACCTCCCATTCTTTCCCTCCCCTCTCTTCGCTCCCCTCCTTTTCCTCAAATTTTTAAATGAAAAAGTTAGCTTTTCAGTAAGAGGATTGAAAACTGTGAGAAATAAGGCCTTTGACTATATGGTTTATGTTTCAAGCAGTGATAAAGATGTGTTAGTAGAAAACTAATGAGCAATATTTTTGTGTCTGTTTGTGAATTACAATTAGATCAAAACATCATTATTATCAGATATTATTATCAGATACTTTTTAGCAATTTCCCTCTCTCCATTCATAATATTTTTTCTTTCCGGTGTACTGGAATTTTTTTCCAGATTATTTGGAGTACTTGACTGGAAAGAGACTATATATACAGATATTACATATGACTCTTTAGGGTTGAACCAAGACCTGTTATCTCAGCCCTCTATCTGTAAACTGCATCTGCATCTTAGAAGTCATGTGTCCGTGTATTTTTCCTCCTATATATTCTTTCTGTGACTTGTGGATTTTTCCTTTAAGGTAAAGTACATAGATTTTAACTATATTACTACTCTGTTGAATAGTACTGCACAAATTATCTAACAAAAGCATGGTAAAATGATCACAAAAAGCAAAGCAAGTAGAAAATTACTTTTCTGTCTCTCTCTTGTAAGAGATTTCAAAGAGAAAAATCAACATCTGCTCAGCTAGGCAAGAAAATGACTGGCCTTCTGTTAGAAGGTAAACAGAACTTGCCAGAGTGGTTACAGTACAAAGAATTGACATTTTGGTTAATATTTAATAGCACATGCTTAGGTATAGTCTTATTTTGTCCCATCTGCTGCTTGTCAGCTGTAATAATGTCAAACAAGGCCCATTCTAACGTAACACATCTCTCTGATTTGAAGTTTTTACACTTGCTGTGTGATATAGGAATGCCTTCATTGACCTTTCTTATTCCTTGATTCTGCCAGCTGGCACATTTAAGTAGCACAGTGTAGCAGTTCTGCTTCTTGGTAAGTGACAATAACTCCTCAGATTTTCTCTTCTGTTCACCACTTTGCTTATGGACCAGAACACTGTTTCTTGCCTCTGTGATCTAACGTACTGAGAGGCTTTAGGTTGTGTGTTAATATGAGCTGCGCCAGCTCAGCAGTGAGTGCCATAATTGGCTAAAAAATTAGCTTGCTCAGGAAGGACAGACTGTCAGAAAGGCAGAGTAATAAATAGCCAGTGAAATAATCTCTGTCTTGTACATTGGGCAGATTTTCAGCTGCTTGAAAAAATACAAGATGCATGTGCATTCAGCTGATAACTGGAACTGAAATAACTAGCTTTTAAAATGAAAACTTGGCTGTCTTCTGTATTAGTTGAGTCTAAATTCAGGATTAATAATGAATAATGATTAATACGATCTTGTTATACATATATGCAAAATATTTACTTTTCAGATTGAAATTTAAAATTTTTAATATTTTCTTCAGTTTTTATAAAACCCATATTATCTTCATGGAAAAATGCCACTAACCCTTAGACAGTCATCTCACTCCAAGCTATTTTCTGAATGAAAACATGAAATTTTATAATACCTTATGACTGAGTCAACATGAGAGAAAAATATCAAGCACAATAAAGTGCATGAAACAGAATCACAGTAAATCTTCTGTAAAATAAGCATTGATCTTGTGGTTGTGACAGACACACTTGACCCCTAACCATGCATTTGTTCAGACTGACTAAGGAGCAACAGGCCTCATGCCCTGTGACAAACTTATGTGCTTTTAAGCCCCTGGGTCACATATAAAGGAGTGAAAGTGCTTTGGAAGAATATTTCCTGAGATTATTTCAAAACCCAAAAACACAGGTTAACTAAAGTACAGAACAAGATGGTACAGCTGAAATGAAGACATCTGCCTTGTCTTTACTATTGACTAGCAGCCAACTACTTTACGCTATAAATACTACCATCAAGACGGGTCCAGTTTGATCTCTCCCTGAACTGCAGCTGGACTGCATGCGAGGTGACTCTCCCCTTCTGAAGGACTGCCTCATGAAGTCTGAAATTCCTTACCTGAGACTAGGATATCTTTTCTTACTCAAGGTGGAGAGATCCCTTACATGAGACAGATTCTTGGCAAGTGGCTGAAATAATGTTGATTTAATAGTTATGAAATGTTACCATGTAGCTACTCAATATTACTATAAATATTGCATAGATAATTCCATTATGCATAAACCCAACACTAAGATTGGATGTAGACATCCCTAGGATTCATAAGGAGTTTAGAAAGCAAAGTGGTCGGTTTTGAACCTCGTGACTTAATGAGGGGATCTCCAACATTCTTTGTGTCTCTGGTCTCCGTGTGAATCACTCCAACTCAATTAACTTATATTTTAGTAAAAAAATCTTTTTTTGCTTCCTGACAGATACATGGTAACACTGTATGTTTCTTGCCCCTTCAGCTCAACAGTGTTAAAAATGCTGCAGATGACTGGTACAAACCAGCAGCCTGTACCTTGAACTGCTCAGTAATTAGTCCTCAATGGCATGTGTTCTCACTTGATTTAAGTGATTTGCAGCTCTTTGAACCTTCAAAGGAAAAATACACTTGCAAATATAGGTTTCTAAAATGATGTCAAATCTCTAAAACCCTGTCAATATGATAATGTCCTGATTATCACAGATGGTGTTCATCTCTTCCGTGAAAATCTGAGGGAGCTGTAGGTGCTTCTCTTCTCCTGAGATCAGCTCTTAAAGCAACTTAGTGTTATCCAAGCTGCATCAGCCTTCTGGCATAGCCAGATAGCTACTGAGGTAGCTGCTAGCCAGATTCACTACTGAGAATTACTTCTCAATGTGATTCTAGCTTTTTTTTGTTTTGTTTTGTCCTAAGGCTGGTTTTAATAAATCTTATTATCTTCTTTTTTTTGTTTTGCACTTCTTATAATATCAGTTATCCATAGTGTAGATCACTGTCAGCACCAAGAAACTGTCTCTATCACAGAGGCAGAGAGAAATAAAATAGAAAATATGGCTGATTATCTACTGAAACTGCAGAAGAAACTTAAGCATTCAGTCCATACATTCTCATAGGAAATTAACAAAGACTAGATAAAGGCAACAGTTTTAACTTAAATTACAGGGTGATTAAAATAATACAGAATGATCCTTTTAATAGTAAGAAATAAAATAATTTTACAAAAATTATGTTTAACAAGTCACTCTTACTGGTCTTCAGGGTAAAGAAGTGCTTTTAATTGGAATGATGTTGCTGTACATAAAGGAAATTAAAAATAAACTCAGTTATGAGAAACACTGTGGGGATACAGTTCCAATATTCTCATTATTGCTGAAAAATATTTATATTCACCTTCACAGATTTGAATTAGCTTTTTTTCTCTGTTAGAACTAAATTTTTTGGGAAAACATTTTCCTTTTTCTGGGGGTGAGTTAGAAGATGTTTAGACATAGCAATAAACAAACTGAAAACACAGAATACCACAATAAATCTCATTACACTTGTGTCTTAGAATATTGGAGCATGACTGGATGATCAAAGGAATGAAGATGAGGTAAAGTTTGAATATTTATCTAATAATTGGTGATAATTTAGCCCAAAGTTTGTGTTAGTTCAGTTTTTATCTATATGATATGATATGATATGAGCAAGAATATGTATTGCTGCAGGCAGTATTTTTTACTGCTGTAGTATATGTAACCCTTCTTAATTCATACAGAAAGAGATTTAATCTTCTTGTAACTGTGTTTGTGTTCAGGCTTTCCTTTGGAAAACATATGTAGCTCACTAAATAGACATGCATATGATCAATAATCACTGTCTCACACAAGTTTTCTGGAAGCTGATAAGTTGTATTTCTATTTTTCCTTTGTTTCCCACATTTATTTATTAAGCACTGGCAATGGGGTAGCTTCAGAGACCACATACTGGGCCAAAGGATTTAATACCAAGTAGAGTTCTTACACTAATAAACTCTTACTAAAATCAAAGTGAAAATCTTATTGAGAAAACTGCCCTAAAAAGAGTTATTTTAATCACTATTTAAAAGCTCTACAAAATTCATTGGGTGCTCTCGTGAATGATAGAATAAGTTCCTCTGTTCCTTGATACAAAACCTGTCTGAAGAAAGATGTAGTCAAAAGACATGAGCAGAATTTATCATAAATTAGAGCCATAATGGGGTGGAGCATTGCTTCACAGAAAAACAAGCTCACCTTACTCCTGTGATCTTACGAATTTTCACAAGCCACTGGTTAGGAAGACGCTCCTCTCCTCATGCACAGCCTTAGAAGTCAGGATAAGGAAAACTCACAACTCACTAGTATGGTTATATATTTTATAGTCATGCCTTACCTTGTCCACTGTATTTGATAGAAACTGGTCTTCTGGTAGAGGTGCTCTACTAAAGCTGACCCAGATCAGGCACTGATTGACAGTTCTTTATTTAGTTGTCTGTAAGCTTCTGAAGATCCATGGATTGTGGCTGTAAACCGATGGGTGTTGCCCTAAGTTTTGCAGTTCTGGATGTTATCATTCTTTTGTAACTAGTTCTCACACACGCTCTGTAAACATAGCCATGTTATTGTAATGGTATCTTATTATTTACATTCCTTTCTCCCGGGCACAGAAGTTTGAAGGACATTTCCTTTGACCAGTGTGATTGAGGGGCGGTTCATTGTCTCCTCCAATCCACAGTGGTTTATTAGACACATATAAAATAAATCAGGCAGGTCTCGCCCGGCACTTGTTCCTTTGCTCTCAGCAGGTGTCTGTGTCCTTCTTTTGTGTCGTTATTGCGACAGATGGGATTGTATTAGACACCACCACTAGGAGCATCAGACAGCTGGGGAAAAATCTTAACAGTATCAGACTGGCTGCTGAATCCAGGCTAAAAAATCTTGCCATGCTGTGTGATATATATATGATCTCAGTGAGAAAGAATGCAAGCAAGTCCTTCTGTTCTCTGCTGGTGGTCATGATTTGGGTATAGTGTTCATTCAGAAATAAAATCTCAGGACAGATAGCTAAACCTGGTGAAGCTGGCAAGACCAAATGCACACATGCTAATTGGCAGGAATCTTGAGAAGATCTCTTTGTTTCAGAACTGGCCAGTATGTTTGGAAAGAGCATCTGCTGTAAAAAAACCCAACAGCCTGTAAACATGTTAAAGTCTTGTAATACAATGCTGTAAATATCAGCCTGGAGAGATACATCTTAACTGTAGAAAAGTGAGTAGATATTTTTTCCTATTTCCTTCTATTCTTCTCTTCAAATTAATTATTACTTTTATCTCTTACAGTTTTGGTAACAGGAAAAAATGTGATGTTGCTAAAGTTTTTGGGTGCTGGCTGAATTGACTCAACTGGAAGGATGAAGGATAGAGAAGAGAGATTTGTAAGAGATGTTTCCAGAACTTGCTACAGAGAAACAGTCCATTAGAAAACATGATAACGGGTCAGAGGATTTAATTCTGCCTTTGGCTCTGTCAGTGACCTGCTATATCACTCTAAGTCAAATGATTTCTTAGATTTTTCTTACTCCAAAATCTCTCATCTCCATCTGTTAAGATTTCACACTCTACTTAAACTTGCTCTTGAAACCTTTCCTTGCAACAGTGGTCTAAAATGGACTCTTCTCTCAGTGATAGTCTGAAAAATTCTCTAAAATGAATAAATTCAGAAACCAGAGAGAGGAGTGTACTGGTTTCAACACTTTTCCCATATGGCAAGTGGTTAATTAATTTTCTCCCCTAGCTGAAAGTGTATTTCTTCGCTTGCTTATTTTAGAACTTTCAAAATAGCTAAGGCACAAATAGGTGAAATAAATTGTGCATGAGACAAAGTTGCAATGTCTAATGGACTACTGCTGGAGTTATTGGGTGCACTATAAAGCACTGTGTGCAGACACACAGTGTAAATCTCCTCTCAAGGTAGATTGTTACTCTGGACTCACATTTCTGAATGAACTGCTTTAGTACTGGTGAATTTTATCCATCCACCTTCTACTCCATGTGGCAGCATGTGTGGCAAAAGCCACAGCCCCAAGGCTCAAAACTTGTGGGTTCAGCCTGAGGCTGCCATTGTCTGAGTCACACTGCCTTGTCAGGGTGAGCATTCTGGTTCACCCCCAGCATCCCTTGCAACTTCGTTTACATCTTTCAGTTCATTGGATAGTTACTGTATTACCTCATGTTCTGTATAAGGTTAAGTTCTAGAAACATTGTTGCTGTTCAGATCTTGATTGGTTACATGTAAATCCTTGTACCCTAATTGGTTACTCACCACTGCCTGTGTCGCTATAAATACCCCTCCTTTTCCACACTTTCCTGCCTTTGGTCCCTGAAGCCTTCAGCTCTTCCTGATCCTTGCGCCGCTTCCTGGACCCCTGGACCTGCTCCCGCTTTCCCTGCTGCCATACCAAGGCCCTTCTCTCTGGCCTTTATTCTTACCGGCGCCCAAGACATTGACCTGGGGCTCTCTCTCACCCAGAGGAACCAGCACTAAAAGAGCTGCTGGAGGAAACCCTGTGCTTGGGGAAACTGCAAGTGGCAGCCCCCAGGAAACCAGGGTCACTCCCAAACTGTCCCTGAGTGGCCTCGAGCAGGCCCCCGGAGACAGTGTTAACCCAGTAAACTAATGAGGAAATTTTACTAAACGTGTAATGTAGGACTGAAAGGAGAGAAATTGGAAGGACTGCTTATCTGAAAACAGTACTGGGGTTTATGTAAAGATGAATTTAAGAATGTTAAAAACAATTTTCTGCCTGCAGAAAAACAAACAAATACCCCCAAAACAAAACCAAAAAACAAATAAAACCCAAACCCCTTAAACCAAATCAAACAACTAAACAAGCAAGCAAAACCAAAACCAAAACAACAAAACAAAAACCAAACTGAAACAAAATCATCAAGACAAAGTTTTATATTGTTCAGTTGCTTGTAGCCAAGACACTTACCTACGGCTTGGTTGCTCAGACTACAGTTCTAAGTTTACCTGACCTAGAGGTGACAAGTACACAGGCCTGCAGAATCACACCATCTGTCTCACTAGTAAACTTAGCAATTCACCTGTTAGGAAGAGATTTTGCTATTAAAACCATCTCAGCTGTAATATGCACTGAGTGTAAGACTGTGAGAATTAATGTGTTGACTAGGACGTAGACACCTAAAAACAAGTCCTTACTATCTTCAAGTTCACACCAACATTTTAGGACATATAATTGATCTTTACTATATCTCACGAACACCTTGGCAGAGCAGACGATTTAGGATGAGCTATTTTTTTTTGTGTATTATACAGACATGTGCTAAGTCAGAGAACATGCCTGACCCAAGTTCTACATTTCTCTGTCTCCAGTCATTCTGCTCTCCAGTTTCTGTCCATACAGATAAAACAGCAAGAAGAACAGAGTACACAGCCTAATGGAGACAGCACAAGAAATTATTAGTACTTCTTACTCTGCACAGGCAAGGATTCCCTTTTTCAGGCTGAGTTAAACATCAAATGCAGACATATCATAAGAAATCTACATTTTAGAAGACTACTGTAACTGCCAGGTAGTTAATTAGATCAATCTCTCCTTAAATCCAACTAGGAATTCCACATCTGTTGTGAAAAATCTTTGCCAACTAACATTTTGTTAGCAATACCACATTTCCAGGGGAAAAATGCTGTTTGGCAAGTAATACTTTTCTAAAACTGTATACTGTACTGAAAAGCTCTCAACTGGTTCTAGGAAGTGCCTAAGTTTTCCTTGCAGGTTTTGTTATTTATCACTCTCAGTATTTCCAAGCATAAATGTACAAGACATATGTCTATACATATGTCTATCCAATTTTCTAACAGCTGAAACCTGTAGTTGTTCTGCAGCTTAAAAACTTTGTCTGTAAGAGGAAACATACCAAATAACTGGAAGTTAGAAGTAGTTAGGCAAGTAGGAGTATTTCAATATTATCAAGTACACGACAGGTTAAATTTGTTCAAGGTATGTTGTACTTCTGGCCTATGATTCATCGGTCAGCACTTGAAAGGGGGATTTTATAAAACCCCGATGTGACATAATCTCATCTTGCTGGTGTAACCACAGATATTGTGGGTTTTTTAGTTTTTTAATCTAACTTTTTGCTAGTATTTTACCACAACTGAATGAAGAGAAAAGCTCTTTTCCTTAGCTTGGTACCTGTTTTTTGGTAGGATGGTATTTTCTGGTCCTTATAGGAGCAGCAACTGAAGCAAAATTAAATAAAGCTAAGTATATTCAAATCTCAAAAGAATACACATTTTGTAAAACCAACAAACATCACACATAAAAAGCATGCGTGTAAAACCATCTTAACAAAAGACTCCAAAGTCTACCGGGGAATTTAGTCCAAGAGTTTAATGCAGCTCAGGTGCCACATCAGTGCTATAGAGCTGACTGTCTTGGGGAGGCAGTATGCTCCCGCTGCTTCCCAGCCTCAGCCTCACTTGTTTATGATCAGCTCAAATTTCTCTTCATGTGGGTATGCCCAGAAACCTTTGCCATAGAAAGAGCTTGTGTGAGGCAGTGCTATTATTAGATACGAGTGTCCTTCAGGCACACACTCATCTCGCACAATTTTTCATTAAATATGGAGCCAGCATCTTGTCTGCTGCCTATAGAGAGGTTTTGTCTCTTAGTAGCCTTCCCATATTAATGTGACAGGTTTTGTTTGCAGTTTGTCTTCTCATTTGGCAGTTGTAAAGCATTATCTATGCTTGAAACATACTGCTGTGAATCAGTACCAAGTGATCCAAGGCAGTTGTTGAACGTTCAGTTGGCTACTCCTGACATTTGCTACATGCTGATTATATTGCCTATTCCTAGTATTATATCCCCTCACAGAACACTAGTGTTTCAAAATGCGTGCTCTGAATTCCAGCCAGACATCCTATCAAGCATCATTCTGTTCCAATACTGTGTACATCTTGTGGTATTCATGAAAGGTTTTGTAAGATTCTCTCCAAACATGAAAAGTACTTTGAAGCTTTCATCTACAGCATACTCTTACAAGCCTTCTTATAGCATCTACACAGTTCTCTTCCTACAAGACAGTGATATTTCTCCATGCCCAGCCAAGGCAGCACTGGTAAGTGCTAAAATTCTCCGAACAGTGAGCACAAAGATGCTCTTACACACACAGTCCAAGTCACGTGAATTCCTCAGAAATAGGACTGCAAAACTCTTGACAACCATCTATTTTATTTTCAATAGATATGGACTTCCTAAGACAGTTGAACTAACCATATCATTCCTGGCATCATGCTATTTGGTCATCGTTGTTGCTGTGTCACTGAAGATGACTTGCGATTTGTGTGAGAAGTTCCGAGTTGTAGGTTCAAGTGACCTGTTCTCCATACCCCATTCTTAGGGGCTTAGTCCAAGGTTTCTGAATGGTAACTTAGGTTTTTTTGCCTAGGTTTCCTATACTAATGAGGCTAATGAAGTGGGTGGAGAGAGTAGTATAGAAAGAATGGCATTTAAATTATGATAGGGACTGATAAGTGCAGACGTAATGTGGGCATTTCTAAAACCAAGATAGAATGTTGCGACACCAGGCTAGTAGTTGCAAAAGCATACTTGCAAGTAGTTGTTCTGGAGAATTATATTATATATATTAATTATATAATTATAATTATATCTAATTATACATTTATATAATTATATAATAGATATTATATATATATAATTATATATTATATATAATTATATATAATTAT